>SJYC01126870.1:0-33769 GCA_006408675.1 Madoqua kirkii
AAAAAAAAAAAAAAAAAAGCCATATTGCCACAGAACATTTTTTCCTAGTCCTGAACTGCTATATATTTCTAGCATACATGTCATACAATTCATAGATAAAAGTATACAATATATAAGAGCTGCCCATTCAGTCTTGTACTTAAATTGAATTATGTATTTTCCTTTCATTTTTAATAACTACTGTGTCCTTAGAATGAGTATATTAAGGTTTCTTCTGTGATTTTACTCTTCTATCACAGAAGATAAAAATCAGAATCCCTGAGACATAGGATTTATAGAAGTCAAGTTGAGTGTATTAAAATAAGATATTATAGGCTCGTAATCCATAGACCTTTAATAAATGTCTTTAGAAGAATACTCTCAGTTGATTTTCTGACGTGTAGCCTCTCTAAGAAACATAATACCATTACACTTTTTTTTATAAAATTCCATAATTTACCAACAGTCTGATCCTCAAGCAGGGAGATCAAGTTAATTCATCCCTGTATCAAAATTTTCTATGAAAAAATAAAACAGATGAATATATGTAGCGAAAATTTCTATAAACTTGATAAACACATAGAGGTGAGTGAAAAGTATGACCCTATAGTAAATATCTAAGAATATTTTTTAGAAGTATTTCTGTTCTGACTCTTACCATGATGCCATAATATCTGAATTCAATTAAGTATTACCATTACTATTTAGTTCAAAAGGCAATACTGAAGGCTGAGGCACACCTTCCCAATTACTCTTCCACCCAGTACCTATGAGAGTTAACAGAAGCTAAATAATTTAATGGACTATTACTCAGCCATTAAAAATACATTTGAATTGGTTCTAATGAGGTGGATGAAACTGGAGCTGATTATACAGAGTGAAGTAAGCCAGAAAGAAAAACTCCAATATAGTATACTAACACATGTATATGGAATTTAGAATGATGGTAATGATAACCCTGTATGCAAGACAACAAAAGAGACACAGATATATAGAATAGACTTTTGGACTCTGTGGGAGAGGGCAAGGGTGGGATGATTTGGGAGAATGGCATTGAAGCATGTATACTATCATGTAAGAAACAAATCGCCAGTCTAGGTTCAATACAGTATACAGGATGCTTGGGGCTGGTGCACTGGGATGACCCACACAGATGATATAGGGAAAGAAGTGGGAGGGAGATTTAGATTTGGGAACTCATGTACACCTGTGGCGGATTCATGTCAATGTATGGCAAAACCAATACAGTATTGTAAAGTAAAATTAAAAAATATAATAAAATAAAATCTTTATTTACTGAAAAATATTTCTTTTAAGAAATATCCATTTGTAGATATCTCAAAATATTTTTTTTTCTGCTGCAGATTTTAAGGCTCAGTTCTTGACAATATTGTTCATTTGCTTATTTGATTCAGACCTTTGCCATGCCATGGACTGCAGCATGCCAGTTTTGCCTGTCTTTCACTATCTCATAGAGTTGGTGCCAACTCATGTCCATTGAATCAATGATGCCAATAAAAAGCCCCCCTTCCAAAATTTATAAACTCAAAGTCAATTCTATATGTAAAGTTGTGAGCTTGTTTTTTGAATCTCTTGTTGAAATATTTTATAGAAAACAAAAAATTGTCATAAGCATAGTACCTAGTTTGTATTCCCTCCAAAATGAAAGCGTTTTAAAAGCCTTTCAAACTATAGTCTGGAAAGAAAGGAGATTTAAAAAAACGTTAAGGACCCTTTAAAAAAGAAGTTGAGTAAACAAGATATATAATTCCTTTGCAAGGAAATATTACTAATTAAAACCCAAACCACTTTATTAATATACATACCTGCAACTGCACAAATGATCCATTTCTTACCTAAAAGCTTAATTCTGGAAGAAAGCCGAATCCTCAGTTATTCTCCCTAAAGAATGTCCACTTTCAACTCCTACCTCAATTTTGCAAATGTTGATCACTGATTTCCTGAGTAATCATATGAAGCACCAAAGCAAAAGAATCATTTTAATCATGGGAGTTGTCCCTGTAGTTGTTGTTGTACTGAGTGGCAGATAAATAAGTGGAAGTGAAATAAAAATCATATTCAAAATTCTGTTATCCTTTATTTATTTGTTGTAAAATTCAGACTTAAATTGAAGAAAGTAAGAGAAACCACTAGGTCATTCAGGTATGACCTAAATCAAATCCCTTATGATTACACATTGGAAGTAACAAATAGATTCAAGGAATTAGATCTGTTAGAGCACCTGAAGAACTATGGACAGAGGTTCCTGACATTGGACAGGAGGCAGTGTTCAACTATTCCCACGAAAAAGAAATGCAAAAGTCAAAATGTTTATCTGAGGAGGTCTTACAAATAGCTAGAAAAGACATGAAAGTCACTGGAGAAAAGAAAAGATATAACCATTTGAATGCAGAGTTCCAAAGAATAGCAAGGAGAGATCAGAAAGCCTTCTTCAGTGATCAAAGCAAAGAAATAAAGGAAAACAATAGAATGGGAAAGACTAGATCTCTTCAAGAAAATTAGACATACCAATGAAACATTTCAAACAAAGATGAGCAACAATAAAGGACATAAATAGTATGAAGCTAATTGAAGCAGAAGATATTAAGAAGAGATGACAAGAATAAACAGAAGAACTGTACAAAAAAGTTCTTCATGACCCAGTCAACTGCTATGGTATGATCACTCACCTAGAGCCAGACATCCTGGAATATGAAGTCAAGTGGGCTTTAGGAAGCATCCCTATGAACAAAGCTAGTGGAGTTGATGGAATTCCAGCTGAGCTATTTCAAATCATAAAAATGATGCTATGAAAGTGCTGCACTCAATATGCCAGCAAGTTTGAAAAACTCAGCAATAGCCACAGGACTGGAAAAGGTCAGTTTACATTCCAGTCCCAAAGAAAGGCAATTCCAAAGAATGTTGAAACACAATTGCGCACATTTCACACTATAGCAAAGTAATATTCAAAATTCTCCAAGCCAGGCTTCAACAGTACATGAATTGAGAATTTTCAGAGGTTCAAGATAGATTTAGAAAAGGCAGAGGAATGAGAGATCAAATTGTCAGCATTTTTTGGATCATAGGAAAGCAAGAGAGTTCCAGAAAAAGCATCTATTTTTGCTGTATTGACTATGCTAAAGCCTTTGACTGTGTGGATCAAAATAAACTGGAAAACTCTTAAAGAGATGGGAATACCAGACTCTCTTACCTGTCTCTTGAGAAATACATATGCAGGTCAAGAAGCATCAGTTAGAACTGGACATGGAACAACAGACTGTTCCCAAATTGGGAAAGGAGTAGGACAAATCTGTATATTGTCACCCTGCTTATTTAACTTATATGCAGAGGATATCATGACAAATGCTGGGCTCAATGAAGTACAAGCTGGATACAAGGTTGTCAGGAGAAATATCAATAACCTCAGATACACAGATGACACCACCTTTATGGCAGAAAGTGAAGAAGAATTAAAGATCCTCTTGATGAAAATGAAAGAGGAGAGTGAAAAAGCAGGCTTAAAACTCAACATTCAAAAAACAAAGATCATGGCATCCAATCCCATCACTTCATGGCCAATAGATGGGGAAACAATGGAAACAATGTCAAACTTTATTTTCTTGGGCTCCAAAAGCACTGTAGTTGTGACTGCAGCCATGAAATTAAAAGAAGCTTGTTCCTTGGAAGAAAAACTATGACCAACCTAGACAGTATATTAAAAAGCAGGGAAATTACTTTGCCAAAAAAGGTCCATCTAGTCAAAGCTATGGTTTTTGCAGTAATCGTGCATGGATATGAGATTTGGAGTATAAAGAAAGCTGAGTGCCAAAACGTCGATTATTTTGAACTGTGGTATTGGAAAAGACTTTTGAGAGTTCCTTGGACTGCAAGGAGATCAAACTAGCCAATCTTAAAGAAATCAGTCCTGAATATTCATTGGAAGGACTGATGCTGTAGCTGAAGCTTCAATACTTTGGACACCTGATATGATGAACCGACTCATTGGAAAAGACCCTAAAGTTGGGAAAGACTGAGGGCAAGAAGAGAAGGGGATTACAGAGGATGATATGGTTGGATAGCATCACCCATTTGTTGGAAATGAATTTAAGCAAGTTCCAGGAGGTGGTGATGGAAAGGAACGACTGGCATGCTGTAGTCTACGGAGTCACAAATAGTCGGACCCTACTGAACAATTGAACTGAACTGTTAATCCCCAGTCTCAAGTCGCAGAATTTTTCTTAAAGACCTCAAAGCACAGACTTAGTATTTTAATCAATGTAGGGAATAGAAGATGTTCCTACTATGTAGTAACAAAATCTCTTTCTTTTTGTTTGGAAGATTAGTCTCCTGCTATTTTTTTTTTTAAATATCTGTTTTAAAGTTCACGTCTTTTTTGTAATCATTATCATGTTAAATGAGGTCATTATCCCACATATGTTCAGTATTTGCTTTAACTACCGATATTCAAAAAATGGATGCTTGCTCTTACTTAGTAACAGCAGTAATAACAACACAAACCCCCCAAAAGGTTAAAATCTACAGAACATTTATTCTATATCAAGCACCATGCAAAATAATTTGTTAATTGTCTGTGTGCATAGTTTTTTTATTTTTGTCAATATGATCACATTTGTTTTATTTCATTCATATAAATGTCAAAAACTCACAAAAGCATTTTTCAATTTATAGCCAGTTACTGGCATCTGTGCTATTAATAATCTATTCCCTTTCATGATATATAACTAGAATGCATATTGGATTTTTTATTGTATACTAAACTGCAAATAAAATTAAACGTTGCCTATAATTTCACTGTCAATATATCTCTTGTTCACTTAGCCATAATACTGTTTTATATGGTTAATCATAGTTTTTTTATTTTTGTCAATATGATCACATTTGTTTTATTTCATTCATATAAATGTCAAAAACTCACAAAAGCATTTTTCAATTTATAGCCAGTTACTGGCATCTGTGCTATTAATAATCTATTCCCTTTCATGATATATAACTAGAATGCATATTGGATTTTTTATTGTATACTAAACTGCAAATAAAATTAAACGTTGCCTATAATTTCACTGTCAATATATCTCTTGTTCACTTAGCCATAGTACTGTTTTATATGGTTAAGCATCTCAAACTGAATGAAAAGGTAGAAAATGAAAAGTGAGTGCCTCTCTCCCTGGTTCCTTAAAGTAGACAATCAAAATTCTGTTGTTTCTTCCCATACTTAAATATATATATAATTTTAAGTTTTAAAAATTTGATCATCTTCTTTTTAAATCAGGAAATAAAAATATGTGTCATAATAACAAAATAGTATTATGTAACTTTCATGGAATATTATTTAAGTAGTTGCTTACTGATGAGTATTTTGTCTCCGGATTTTACTATCACAACGATCATATGCGTGAATGACTATGTGGTAGGTTCCATTGTAATGCTCAATAAACAGTGAAGGAAAAGAAGGTACAGAACATTTAGGTAGATTGCTTAGGATCACTCAGTGCCTAGTGGAGTGAAAACCCAAATTAAGAAAGTCAGACTGCAGATCTGGGCTCTTACTCCTCCATATATTTCTAATAAACAGAGGCACCTCTTCTAGTTGCTTCAATGTCAAGTGTTTCAAGATGAGCTCTGAGTTGAATAAGTTTCATTTTTCTCTAAATAAAAGTATATCTAATAAATGCTTGTTTATAACTCAATAAATGATATATGTGTCTATCTATGTAGAATGAAACAATTGGATTTCTGTAATTTTACACTGAAAGGTGAAATTCCAGAATCAAGGTACATTTTTTAGCAGAGACATTAGTGAGTTTTTGGAAATCAAAATGGTGGTAAAGACCTAAGAATTTACAGTTTAATGGGTCTTTAAAATTGAATAGGAATACTTGAAGGAGGAGAAATTCAAAGGAAGCGGGGGCAAGCAATGTGGAAGGAATCTGGAGTCTATTGAAAAATATAACCAGTGAGATATTCCTAATACTGCATAGTGTGACAACAGGAAAACTTTGTAAATGTGAGATGATGCCTCATGTTCATTTTACATTGTCTTGTTTGGTACTGAACATGAGCAAGATATCCTGAGAAGGAGGCTGGATTCCATATGCTGGCAAAGAGTGGAAGTATAGACAGCACAGGAAACATAAATGATACAAGGGAAATGAGTTTCCAAGCTGGAAACTTGGTGTCAGGAGTAGTAATAAAAGTAACTACTCCCCACCCCCACCCCTATATTTCTTTGCTAGAATTTGAAGAATTCTTGTTGGCAATGTTAGATTTCCTATAGAACCTGAGAGAGAATAACTCTTGAAAATGTGTATAGTTAACTGTTAGCAAATTGGAACCTCTTGCTAATAGTGGAATTGCAAAATGACTTAAGAAGGAGTCTAAGGAAAAGAAGTCTAGAGAAGAGACTGAGAAATATAATTAAAAAGGAGGAGCATTTGGAGAAGACAGAACAGGAGTCCACTTCAATTTCCTTTATTAATATTTTCAGAACTATGAAAATTTTGCATAAATTTTACAAAAAATTCTTCTTGGACACCCTTGATCCAGATTCATCAAATGTTAACACTGAATTAAAGCTTCAACTATAGGTGTTTTTTCATTCCACTTTATCACTCTCATGATATCTAGCTATTTATTGATATATTTTTTATATACTTGATGTTTTTTGTGTAATATATTTTTCCTGAAGTGTTGAAGAGTAATTTGTAGATGAGATGCTCCTTAACCTCCAAAAAGATTCTGTATTTCCTAATAGTAAGGAATTATTTTGCATAATTGTACCACAATTACCAAATCTTGATTCAATAACATTATCTAATTCTGTGTATAACAAATTTATTTTGTTAAGGGTCAGATAATAATTACTTTAAGCCTTGCAGACCATAAACCTTTTGTCTCAACTATTCAACTCTGTTCTTGTAGGTTAAAAGAAGCTGGAGAAAATAATGTAAATGAAAGGAAGGGCATGACTGTGTTCAGTATAAATTCATTTTCCAAAACTGGTGGTAGGATGTCTTTGCACATGGCTCATGATTTTCTGATTTCTAATTTAATACACTGACCCTATTCAGGTATGTCTAATTGTCAATAGAGCGACACTTACAGGAAAAGAAAATTGTTTTATCCTTGCAATCCCTAGAATTGAAATTGGTCATTTATCTCAAGGATACTTTGTTCCTTTTAAGATATTGGTCTTTAGAAATCAAGATTTGTGAACAGGTTTTGCCGTTGCTGCTGGGTTTTCATTGCTGCTGCTGCTGCTGCTGCTAAGTCACTTCAGTCGTGTCTGACTCTGTGTGACTCCATAGACAGCAGCCCACCAGGCTCCCTTTTCCCTGGGATTCTCCAGGCACAAACACTACAGTGGGTTGCCATTTCCTTCTCCAATGCATGGAAGTGAAAAGTGAAAGGGAAGTCACTCAGTCGTGTCCAACTCTTCGCGACCCCATGGACCGCAGCCTACTAGGCTCCTCTGTTCATAGGATTTTCCAAGCATGAGTACTGGAGTGAGATGCCATCAGCTTCTTCATCATTGCTTCTAGTCCTTCTCAATGGGCAAATCTGGGAAATTTAACACTTATATATGCATGCATATACCTACATGTGTATATATATATATATAGTTCCCAAGAGTTCACACTCACACTAATGACAATCTAACTTGACAGGTTTTATTTAGTCCTTCCTTCTTCTTTCATATTATATTTCTCTACTAAGTGAAACCTAGCTTTCATGATCCATGATATATTTACTTATTTGCTCAATCCCTGAAATATAAAAAACTTGTTTTAGGATTGCTAATATACACTTAAAAAAAAAAGAACTACCAGTTAAAGCTTAATATTTGAAGACTGATTTATTTATGGCATGCTGGATCTTTGTTGCCGCACACGGGCCTTCCCTGGTTGTGGCAAGTGGGGGCTACTGTTCACTGCAGTGTGTGTGTGTTTCACATTGCAGTGATTTCCATGTTGCAGAGCACAGGCTCTAGGTACATGGACTTCAGTTGTTGTGGCTTCTGGGCTCAGTAGTTGCCAGCCTCAAACTCTTGAGCATGGGCTCAGTAATTGTGGTGTACAGTCTTGGTTGTCCAGAAGCATGTGAGATCTTCCCAGACCAGGGATTGAACCCTTATTTCCTGCATTAGCAGGCAGATTCCTTACCACTCAGCTCCCAGGGAAGACCTAAAGTTTAATATTTGATTAAAAGTATTTTTGTCTTTAGTCTGTGGGCTAGTTAAAAAATGAACTTAAGAGTTACCTGGGTTAAATCTTCCCTCACACTGCCACTTTGGTGTATGGTTACATTAATTTATTTCCATTAATATTCAGTTTTGAATCTCCTACTATATCTGTCAATTTTATTTACATCTTTTAGTGTATGTGAAACATTAGCATAATTCCCCAAATCAGTACAGTACCAGAAAGTAGAGTCTTCATCTCCTCTCTTCTATCCTTTCTATCATATTCTGATCCATGCTCTGTAGCTGACCAGTCTCATTATTCACTGATTTATTCTTCCTTCATTTATTTTGTTCAAGTGAGCAAACACTTGTATATTTGTTTTTATTTTTAATTCCCTTTTTTTTACAATAAAGGTAAAACAATTGAGACGATTTATGGTATTTTGATTCCTTCATTTCACAGGATAGCATGGAATTATTTCATATAAGTTCATAGCTCTCTACATCATGCTTTCTAACTGATGTGTAGGACTTTATTGCGAATGTATCAATTTATTTCCTTAGAAATGAGCACTTAGACAGTTTCTACTATTTTAAAATTGCACACAGATCTCAGATGAACAGCCTTCTGCACATTTATTTTCATAGTGTCACAAGTTTAGCTTTAGGGGGAATTCCTAGAAGTGGGAGAGTGGGGTCAAAAGACAAACATACATTGCACTTTATTTTTCTAGACAAAGATCTTTTTGTTTTTGTTTTCTTCCTTTTCAGTAGATATGTTACCAAATCTTCTTCTGCTTGATCTTCAGTACTAGACACATAATAACACCATTATGCATATTTACTAATAAATAAAATTCTTCCAGGTATGGCACATTTGCTGAGAAATAAAACGACTTTGCCTAAAATCATGGGAAGGTGAATTTGGTTTTGAGAGAAGCTCTGAAGGAGAAACAGGGTGAAGGCATCACAGAAACCTGCCAATAGAGACAGAACTTTGGAAGTGACTGGGCTCAGCTGCCACCTGCAAGAGAGGTGATGAACAGCCTCTGGGTAGGAACTGAAAATGAGGGATGGAGAAATCATTGCTTTCAGTCCTGTTGGCCTCCTTATGAGCAACATCAGCAACATAGGTTTTCAGATACAAGATACTCTACACAAAATCAGGTATTGAACTTAAATTTTCTGCAGAAATTGAACTTGGGCTTCAGAAAAAAACAATAGCCTGGACCCAGCTTTTAAAAAAATCTATTATAAGCTTCCCTCTTTCAACACTTTCATTGCTTAATCCAGATTCAGAAAAATGTGAATAATGCATAAACTCAGACATTTCCTCCATTATGGTAACACCACAGTGCTGAAGCTGCTGCTTATTTCAGCAACTGCATTTTGCTAAGAAGTATCTTTCAGACTTTACCATTTCTCTTCAATAAGGTGTTTGCTGTCTTTTAAGTCCAAGGTATTTGTTGTGAAATCATTAGTAGTAAAATAATTTGTTTATTTTCAAATATTTAAATTTATTAAACACTCTTTATTAATTCTATGATTTTCCTTAACTTGTTTTTTATAAAGAATGTATCACAAGTGCTATTACTTATCCTAACTTTTCATTTATTAACGTTTGTCAGGCACTCATCCTATGCTACCTGCTTCAATTGCAGTATTTAAAATCTTCTTAAAATCCCTGACAAAGTTGTTCTTACCTTCATTTTGAAGATATAGAATTTGAGGCTCAGAGATATTTAGTAGCTACTCATAATGACAGAGCAAAAAGATGACAGGAGTTTCATCGGACAGTAGAGCCCACATTTGATTTCAGTGTGGGTTTGTCTCACACCGTTGCTTGTCACATGATGCTGTTGAACTCATAATGAGTTCGACTAAGTCAAACTGTGACAAAATAATATTAGGTTAGAACTTTTAAGCATCATCTCCCTGTGGTCCTTATGGAAATTAAATAGCAATTGCATATAAGAGGTAAAAGAACCTCTGCATCTTGTTCACTATTAGAAGGTAGATTTAGAATATTAACAAATTAATTTCTCTGTGTATCATTTTTCAAATATTCTCCATTTTATAAAAGCTTACATTTGTTGAGTCATAGCAGATACCAAGTACTGAGCTATACATTGGAAACAATTTATGTCACTTAGCCCTGATCAGTCATCAAAGTTCACATGTATACGTTTTGCTGCCTACTTGACAGTAACACTTAGATGCCAACATGGTCATTTCCAACTGTACTTATCCCTCCTTTCAGACAACCTGCTTATATCTACTCTTCTCCATCTCAGAACTGGAAAACAATGTTGCCTGACATCTCAAGTCAGTATCCTAAGGATTAGATTTAAACATATCCTTTTCCCTATCTTCTATGTCCAGTTTATTGTTAAGTCCTGTCAATTCAAATCTCCAGATATCTTTTAAATTCAATTACTTAAATTAAATTACTTCAATAACTTCCATATAAAATCTCTTGCCTTGCATACTGCTTTTCATCACCACCAGTTTCTCTTTCTCCAATCTTGCCTCCTTCATTTCAAAGTACTGTGAGCAGTCTTTGGAAAACATCTATCAGATCATATCCATTTCTTTGTTGGCTATCTTCCTAGTTCTCCTAAATTTAAACCACAGTCTTTAAGAAAACCCTTGTCTAAATTTTTAAATCTTGTTTTTCCCATGACTCTTTGCCCTTGCTCAGATTCTTCTACCCATAATGTCCATGTTTCTTTTTTTTTTTAATTTTATTTTTACATTATTCTACTTTACAATACTGTATTGGTTTTGCCATACATTGACATGAATCAGCCACAGGTGTACATGACCTCCCAATCCTGAACCTCTCTTCTACCTCCCACTCCATATCATCTCTCTGGATCATCCCTGTGCACCAGACCCAAGCATCCTCTATCCTGTATCGAACATAGACTGGCGTTTCATTTCTTACATGATAGTATACATGTTTCAATGCCATTCTCCCAAATCATCCCACCCTCTCCCTCTCCCTCAGAGGCCAAAAGTCCGTTCTATACCTCTGTGTCTCTTTTGTTGTCTCACATCTAGGGTCATCATTACTATCTTTCTAAATTCCATATATATGTGTCAGTATACTGTATTGGTGTTTTTCTTTCTGGCTTACTTCACTCTGTATAATCGGCTCCAGTTTCATCCATCTCATTAGAACTGCGTCAAATTTATTCTTTTTAAGGGCTGAGTAATACTCCATTGTGTATATGTACCAAAGCTTTCTTATCCATTCATCTGCTGATGGACATCTAGGTTGTTTCCATGTCCTGGCAATTATAAACAATGCTGCAATGAACATTGGGGTACATGTGTCTCTTTCAATTCGGGTTTCCTCGGTGTGTATGCCCAGCAGTGGGATTGCTGGGTCATAAGGCAGTTCTATTTGCAATTTTTTAAGGAATCTCCACACTGTTTTCCATAATGGCTGTACTAGTTTGCATTCCCACCAACAGTGTAAGAGGGTTCCCTTTTCTCCACATCCTCTCCAGCATTTATTGCTTGTAGATTTTTGGATCGCAGCCATTCTGACTGGTGTGAAGTGGTACCTCATTGTGGTCTTGATTTGCATTTCTCTGATAATGAGTGATGTTGAGCATCTTTTCATGTGTTTGTTAGCCATCCGTATGTCTTCTTTGGAGAAATGCCTATTTAGTTCTTTGGCCCATTTTTTGATTGGATCATTTATTTTTCTGGAGTTGAGCTGCATAAGTTGCTTGTATATCTTTGAGATTAGTTGTTTGTCAGTTGCTTCATTTGCTGTTGTTTTCTCCCATTCAGAAGGCTGTCTTTTCACCTTGCTTATAGTTTCCTTTGTTGTGCAGAAGCTTTTAATTTTAATTAGATCCCATTTGTCTACTTTTGCTTTTATTTCCAGTATTCTGGGAGGTGGATCATAGAGGATTCTGCTGTGATTTATGTCGGAAAGTGTATTGCCTATGTTCTCCTCTAGGAGTTTTATAGTTTCTGGTCTTACATTTAGATCTTTAATCCATTTTGAGTTTAGTTTTGTGAGTGGTGTTAGAAAGTGATCTAGTTTTATTCTTTTACAAGTGGTTGACCAGTTTTCCCAGCACCACTTGTTAAAGAGATTGTCTTTATTCCATTGTATATTCTTGCCTCCTTTTTCTAAGATAAGGTGTCCATAGTTGTGTGGATTTATCTCTGGGCTTTCTATTTTGTTCCATTGATCTATATTTCTATCTTTGTGCCAGTACCATACTGTCTTGATGACTGTGGCTTTGTAGTAGAGCTTGAAGTCAGGCAAGTTGATTCCTCCAGTTCCATTCTTTTTTCTCAAGATTGCTTTTGCCATCTTTCAATTCCTTAAATATTTCAAGATTTTTCTCAGCATGAGGACTTTTAATTTGCTACTCTTTAGACTAGGAAGCACTGCTACCCTACTGCAACTTTTTCACACAGAAAACATTTTCTTGTTCATTTAAGTGTCACTTTCTCAGAGGGCCTTTAATGATGACCTAGTATAAAATGACTCCCTTCATTTATAATATGTCAAGTTATAGTACATATAATATCCCTAGTACATGTCTTTCTATTATTTATTAATTTGCTTATTGGCTATCACTATAAATTAGAATGCAAGCTGTAAGAGATAGGGGTCATTTTCCTACAAGTATGCCTAATACAGTTCAGATATTAATAGTGAGTGAATAAATGGAAACTCAGAATTATAATATGAGATGTGAGTTATTTAACCTAATTTGAGGGGGCTAAGAAAACTCAAGGCTCAGAACCTTACAGAAAATTTCTAAAGCTCATTAATCTAATGAGTGACAGTGTTTTGATGCAGACACAGGTCTGGCTGATTCCAGAGTTTCCAGAGTCTAAACTCTAATCATTTTAATCATATTTCTGCTTAGAATTATCCTTTCCCTATAATAAAGAGACTGGTATTTTTCATACCCCCTCAAGTTGAGCTTTCTCTTGACCTGTAACTCAGTTTGAGAAGTAAAGATATTATGCTGACATAACTCAGTAAGCCCTAGTGATTTGAATCTGTTCCTTTGAGCAGCAGCTAGAGTCTAGAGTGAGATGTGATGTCGCCACCTCTCTTCCAGCTGAGTAGAAAGTTCTGGAATGGCCAATTTATTTTTCATGTCATTATTAGTCTGAGTGTCTGGGCCTGCAGGTAACTCTGATAGATCTGCTTGTCACAATAAAGGGTCACTCTCTTACAGTAGCACATATTAGGAGGGAAGTGTTTATCACTAAATCTCTAGGAAAACAATTTTTAGAGGACAAGCAATCTATCATTTCAGGTTAAAATAAATCTTATAACACCATAAAATATCATAGTATTTCCCTAGTTATAGGACTACATTTCTCCCTACTCCTACCAAAGGTAGAGTGGTTTATCAACAAAGGCTCCATACAGAGTGTCTATTAAATGGTTGCAACTTCCAGGATCATCAGGACATTTTATAACAAATCCAGAGAAATAATTTTTCTATTGAAAGATACCCATTTGATTAATTTTTCCATATCTATCTTTAGATATTTATTGGATAGTTTTCTTGGAAATTTCAAGAAGTTTCTGTACATCTATCTATATAAATATGCAACAAAAGAAAATAAGACATTTAGGTAAATTTTTTCCAGTTCCACTAATATTCACTAGTTCAAAAAGGAGGAATTCACAGAGGCAGCGTAGAAGTCCTGGACTTATTTTCCACTCTGTTGGTACACAGTTTTCTAATCTTGGATAAGCAATGACTAATGTAGGGATCAAATATGTGAGTTATACAGTGGTAGATGAGAACATGACTCTCTTATATTGTAATAAGCATTTAATGCTCTTTTTCCAGTTATGGTAATGACTCTTCTGAATTAGAAAAGTTTCCTGACTGCTGTGGTTTCTTTTGTATACATACTTACTTAAACTTATAGTAAAACATGCTCAACTGAATGATAATGGTCTTTTTACTGCTATGTATCATCCAGTAGATGCTTAGTTCATTAAGGAAGAAATGTGTCTTAGTCACTATTTATTTCAGCTGGCTTCACTTGTAATATCTGGCACCAGCTCTGCAATCATTTATAAATGAAAGGATGAACACTTTCTCACCTCTTCCAATTCTGATGAATATACATGTGGAAGTCAGCAACCATTAACAGATTCAGGTTTTAAGTAACCAAGTAAAAAGTGTTATTGTTTAAAGTTAACTGGGCAGACATAATTTCATTGATACTGAATCTAAATTATAGGGATTATTTTATTAGACATATGCTAAGTAGTGGTACATGATGGACTCCCATTGCCCACTCTCTGCACAACAAGAACAACCATATATACTGTTGTTGTTTTGTTGCTAAGTCGTGTCTGAATCTTTTGTGATCCCAGGCTCCATGGACTGTAACCTGCCAGGCTTCTGCATCCATGGGATTTCCCAGGCAAGAGTAATGGAATGGGTTGCCATTTCCTTCTCAAGGGGATCTTCCCAACCCAGAAATCAAACCTGCACCTCCTGCTTTGCAGGCTGAGTCTTTACTGCTTAGCCAATGGAAAACCAAATATACCATCCTTATGTTAAAGACTGAGTGTAGACCCAAAGGTAATCAATGAAGAGAAGAGATCCAGGTTCTAACTATAGTTGTAATCCTATTTTACCAGTAAAAGAGAGTGTCAGATCAGATTTTAGTAGGGCAATGCAAGGTATTTTCTCACCACTTAAAGTAGAGTTCCCTGGAATACAATTTTTAAATGAGGAAACTGTGATTACTTCATTAAATCAGTCAGACTTAGAAAAGTATGATATGAGAATAAACATACTGTGTCTTATGCAGTTAATGGATCTGGCTGTCATTCTGCCGGTTGCTGACCTGACAGGAAGTTGCTGGGAGGAAGTGAGAAGGGATCTGCTACTGCTGCTGCTGCTGCTGCTGCTGCTGCTGCTGCTGCTGCTAAGTCACTTCAGTCGTGTCTGACTCTATGTGACCCCATAGACGGCAGCCCACCAGGCTCCCCCATTCCTGGGATTCTCCAGGCAAGAACACTGGAGTGGGATCTGCATTACTTGACACCTAGCCTCCTTCTCCAACTGAGTTTAGTTGAATAGGGCACAATTCTCCTTCCCAACTCCTTGGTCAACATTTTATGCATATTACCTCACGATAAAGGAAGGTCTTTTATATTTCCCATATTCAGATGAAGAAACTACAGTACTGAAAGGTCAGTTATCCAAAAGGCTAAACACTGATGGGACCATTATTCCAACTCCAGCCCCAGAGTTTGTGTGTGAGAAAAAAAAAAAAAAAACAACCCACAACTCTATGCCAGTAGAACTTTTTTTATGGTTATAAAATTCAGTAGAGAAAATCTATATTGAATCCATCATTGACTTCAGGTGGCTTTTATGCTAACAAAACTCTGTAAGGACATATAAGAAAATCTAGAGTTCTTATTTTCTATTCACTTGAGCCAAATAAAGGAGCAAAGCAAATAGGTAAGCTGAAAGGCATTAGGTGAACAAAACTACAGCAGAATAAACTCTTCATGCCTTACCTTTCTTTGTTTCCCCCCATCCCCCTTTTTCTTACATAAACCAGGGCCTGCCATTAGATAACATCCTTTAGGTTCTGTAAGACTTAATCTATCTCCTGAGTACAGGTTTTTAATTTGAGTAGAGCTGTGAATTAAATACACATTGAGAAGAGCTGGGAAAAGTTGTTAATGAAGAAAGTGTTTCTGTCCTGCAGTGTCCAAAATGAAAGTCTTTAAGGATGCTTTAAGCAATATCCAACTCATCCTTAATAATGACACCTTTTAAAGACTTCCTAGCTCTAAAAATAACTTCCCTTTAGTTACTTTTCCAGAACTACAAGGCACAAAGTTATTGTTACTTTAAATACAATTACATCAACTCTTCTCAGTATTTCTGTCAAGGCTTATTTAAATGCCTTTTCTCTATTTTTTATTAAACACCTTTGCCTATTGGTAACAGCATCATTGTGTTGTTTATTTGAATTACTTTTATTTGAGCTGATTAACACCCCTCATACAACACCACGTAAACACAAAAACACACATACACACAGGCTTCCCATGTTCAATCCTTTAATTTTTCACATAAGCTTATTCCTAGCTTTTATATGTGTTGAAATTCATGGCTTTTGAGAACATTCATTATTAGTAATATCTTTTTCTGTAATTAATTTTATTACCTTAGTTTATCCACTCATTACTCTTTTATTTTAGTGCAAATAAACTAGGCAATTAGGTGCAGAACTAAGTAGTATTGTTTACTGTAAATATTGCATTGATGTTTTATTTCATTTCATATTTTTTATCTTTGCAGTTTGTGATCCTTCTAATTAATCTATTGACTTTTAGGGCAAGGATAACACTGTCTTTCTTTCTGTATTCCATCATGATTGGAAGCAAAAGCCCTTTCTATATTCTTTCTGAACATATATGAGGCTATGGAAAAGCTCTGGCTTTTCTCAGAGCCAGACATATATGAGGCTCTGTCTGATTCCGACAGACTTTATGTTTCAAATTACCATACTCAGTAAATTCTAACTGCAGAATATCACATAATCTTGTAATATCTAAATCATTCTGAACCACTGCTACAGGATGGAGTCAATGTGTAACTAGTAAAGTAAGTAAATGTCGCTCAGTCGTGTCCAGCTCTTTGCAACCCCATTGACTGTAGCTTACCAGGTGTGCCCTTCCATGGAGTTCTCCAGGCAAGAACACTGGTGTGGGTTGCCATTTCCTTCTCCAGGAGATCTTCCCAACCCAGGGATCAAACCCTGGTCTCCCACGTTATAGGCAGATGCTATCCATCTGAGCCACCAGGGAAGTCTAGGGCTTAACTTAATTCAGTCATCAGTGGATAGTGTCCTCACTCTTTAGACTCTGGATTCAGCAATGTACAATTTTTCTACTCTCTCCACATACATACAAACCATAAACATAATTTTCTCAATCCTGGTTCTATGAGGTTAGCTTCACTTCTACTCAATAGTTTATATTAAAGACAAATAAGTGAGAAGGGTGATTATGTAGTGTCAATATTGTAGAATTTCATAGATAGAGGAACTTTGTAGGGGTATACTGCTAGTTATCCATGGGGCCATACTACTGAGTGACTAATACTTTCACTTTTCAATATTATAAACTGTTTTAGTCCAAAGGCTTTGAAATTAAACTGCCTGCCTCTGACTAACTTGTAACTTTAACATACCTAGGTCTCTTCTTTAATTTGCAAAATAGGGATAATAATGTTATCTAATTAATAGTGTGTCTGTGATGACTACAATGAATACTAAATTTGAAAAATATTAGTTCAGTGTCAGTTAGGAAGTAAATCTTTGTAGATATTATGCATGGCTTGATAGTTTTCCCTTTTAAAAATGTAACTATATAATATATGTTCTAATATAGTTTTGATTTCTTATATTCTTTCATATACTTACTTTAATAACTCATGATGGAAAAAACACAATCATGAATAGCAGTGGGAAATCTCTGGTTTAGACAGCTTTATACATTTAAAAGGTTATACCTACATGATAGGAGGTCATTTTCTTCATTTAAAGATATATCTTTAATCTTTAAAAATTTGTTAGGCTATTGGAACTGAATTGCAGAAACATTTGATTTATCTAGCTGTGTTTTTTAAGTGACTGGTTATTTGTCTATTTAATCATTTACCAGAATTATTTAAATGATTGAATCATTTAATTAAGTCAATCAAACAGTTCACAGTTCCTAAGAGACCTGGAGTCAAGTGTCCAATTCTCAGTTTTGGCACTAACTGGCTATGTGAACTTAGGTGAATTGTTTTTTCAGTTAATTCTTTATTAGTAACATGAGATCATTTTGTTAGGTGTTAACTATATTAAATGACCTGATGGGGGCCTGACAGTTTTTATTATTAATTCAGAATAAATAATTCAAAAAATTGCAGATCTGAAGGAATGTTAACTTATCTAGTCCAAAGACACTAAATTGGAGTGCCTATAGTGCCATGTAGGTAATTAAGGTGAAGAAAGATTAACAGCAGCTCAAACAAGATGATAAAAATGTGATCAATAATCAATATTAGAAATGTAGGAGAGAAGGCTTTTATTTTATGCTTACAAAAGATGGAAACTGGAAGTCTATCTAAAGTGGATAGTAACTCCTTGCTTCTCATTTCTTATTGCCACAAATGAAACAGTCCAATTTTGCCAGATTTGTGGATGTTCAAATGTCAAAAGATATTCCAAGAGATGTCAAAGATTAAGATTTTCACATGAAACATTCTGAACTTTACACAAAAGCAACAAATTTGTTTCTTTTTAAATGATAGTTATAGCCAAACAAATAGACCATGGGACTGCAGTTTAGCCCAAGAAACACCAAATTGCCACTTTTCCATTCATTGCTTAAATTCCTCCAGAGCATAACAAAGAAGTGCTTATTAAGTTTATGCCTATACAATCGATTTGGTATAATGGTCAAAAATATTCCTACATTTGGGAAGGGTTTTTTAAAATGTATTAAAAAGAATAATAATACTTTTTAAGCTATGTCACATGACAAGGAATTGAACCCATACTTCCTGTGCAGAGATTTAACTACTGGACTGCCAGTCCAATTTGGGCAGTTTTGAAAGAAAGTTATTTTATTGTGTTACTTTTGCCAAAAAAAAAAAAAAAGTAGCCTCAGTAACTGTCATATTTATCTTTTTCTTCTTTTAAAACCATGATGAGAAATCTAATTCTGCCTATTCTTCTGTTGAAGAAAATTATCCTATTCCTGCCCCCTGAGTAACACCTAAGTTATTCTGATTAAAACTGCAGAGTTGATAGACTTTCTCTGCCTAACCCCTCTAGTTCAGATATGGTCCATCAGCATACTATAAGAGGGTTATATTTTTACCATACTGCAAATGAAATGTAAATGAAAATCTCTTTGTTCCTGGAATCACTTTGCTATTTAAATTAATTATTGCAACTATTAACATTACTCTCATTTAAGTTTTCTGAATTTCCTTCTTAACTTATGCTGCATAACCCTAAAATGTTCTTAGGATTCTACATTCAGTAAAATTTGTGAGGATTTAGGCCCAAATAATGTTTTCCCCCAAAGTTGGATAGTTGTTTAACAATTTTTTATCTTTTTTATAATATTTTACATTTAATTAGTGGTTTTGGTCATAGTTTTAAAAGCTACAAGATAATTTTAAAAATTGAAAATATTTTTACAAAATTGTTTTCTGACTTTCCTTTAAAAATCAAAACCAATCATTGCAACTAGAAGAACTACACTTTTAGCTCATTAGAAGTTTGACATGGTTTCTGATTATCTTCAGTACAGTTCAGTTCAATCACTCAGTCCTGTCCGACTCTTTGTGACCCCATGAATCACAGCACGCCAGGACTCCCTGTCCATACCAATTCCCGGAGTTCACTCAGACTCATGCCCATCAAGTCAGTGATGCCATCCAGCCATCTCATGCTCTGTCATCCCCTTCTCCTCCTGCCCCAGCATTACAGTCTTTTCCAGTCAACTCTTTGCATGAGGTGGCCAAAGTACTGGAGTTTCAGCTTTAGCATCAGTCCTTTCAAAGAAATTCCATGGCTGATCTCTTTCAGAATGGACTGGTTGGATCTCCTTGCAGGCCAAGGGAATCTCAAGAGTCTTCTCCGACACCACAGTTCAAAAGCATCAGTCCTTCAGTGCTCAACCTTCTTCACAGTCCAACTCTCCTCACATCCATAGGTGACCACAGGAAAAACCATAGACTTGACTAGACGGACCTTACTCAGCAAAGTAATGTCTCTGCTTTTGAATATGCTATCTAGGTTGGTCATAAATTTTCTTCCAAGGAATAAGCATCTTTTAATTTCATGGCTGCAGTCACCATCTGCAGTGATTTTGGGACCCCCAATAACAAAGTCTGACACTGTTTCCACTGTTTCTCCATCTGTTTCCCATGAAGTGATGGGACTGGATGCCATGATCTTCATTTTCTGAATGTTGAGCTTTAAGCCAACGTTTTCACTTTCCACTTTCACTTTCATCAACAAGCTTTTTAGTTCCTCTTCACTTTATGCCATAGGGTGGTTCCATATGCATATCTGATGTCATTGATATTTCTCCCAGCAATCTTGATTCCAGCTTGTGTTTCTTCCAGCCCAACGTTTCTCATGATGTACTTCGCATATAAGTTAAATAAGCAGGGTGACAATATACAGCCTTAATGTACTCCTTTTCCTGTTTGAAACCAGCCTGTTGTTCTATGTCCAGTTCTAACTGTTGCTTCCTGACCTACATACAGATTTCTCAAGAGGCAGGTCAGGTGGTCTGGTAGTCCCATCTCTTTCAGAATTTTCCACAGTTTATTGTGATCCACAAAGTCAAAGGCTTTGGCATAGCCAATAAAATAGATGTTTTTCTGGAACTCTCTTGCTTTTCCCATGATCCAGCAGATGTTGACAATTTGATCTCTGGTTCCTCTGCCTTTTCTTTATTTTAAGAAGTAGCAACAGAGTTTGTGAAATCCCATGTATGGAATTTAGGGTAATATTGAGTATTATCACCCTGCTTATTTAAATTATATGCAGAGTATATCATGCAAAATGCCAGGCTGGATAAAGCACAAACTGGAATCAAGATTGCCAGGAGAAATATCAATAACCTCAGATGTGTAAGTGACACCACCCTTATGGCAGAAAGTGAAGAACTGAAGAGCCTCTTGATGAAGGTGAAAGAGGAGAGTATAAAAGTTGGCTTGCAACTCACCATTCAGAAAACAAAGATCATGACATCTGTTTCCATCACTTCATGGCAAATAGACAGGGAAACAATGAAAACAGTGAGACTTTATTTTCTTGGGCTCCATAATCACTGTCGATGGTGACTGCAGCCATGAAATTAAAAGACACTTGCTCCTTGAAGAAAAGCTATGACCAACCTAGACAGCATATTAAAAAGTAGAGACATTCTTTACCAACAAAGGTTTGTCTAGTCAAAGCTATGGTTTTTCCAATAGTCATGTATGAATGTGAGAGTTGGACTATAAAGAAAGCTGAGCACCAAAGAATTGATGCTTTTGGACTGCAGTATTGGAAAGACTCTTGGGAGTCCTTTGGACTACAAAGAAATCCAACCAGTTGATCCTAAAGGAAATCAGCCCTGAATATTCATTGGAAGAATGGATGCTGAAGCTGAAACTCCAATACTTTGGCCACCTGATGTGAAGAACTGACTCCTTGGAAGAGACCCTGATTCTGGGAAAGATTGATTGGATGGCATCGGCAACTTGATGGACATGAGTTTGAGCACGTCCTGGGAGTTGGTGAATGACAGGGAAGCATGAGGTCCATGGAGTTGCAAAGAGTCAGTAACTCAACTGAGCTACTGAACTGAACTGGAGTGGCATATAGGTGTCAAGTTCTCTTCCTTCTCTAAAGTGATTCCAGTTTATGTATGAGAAAAGTGCTTGATAAATAACTTTGTAACAGCTAATTACATCATTGTCTATGTTCATCAGTGGTCTCTTCCCAGTGGACTTTTATCTCACTCTAACAATTTTATGTTTCCTCCTTATATTCTGTATATTATTCCTTTGGGGAAATAATCTAGGAATCTCTAAGATCAGTTCTAAGCTTTAATTTTCTGATTTACTAACAAATCATTATATAAGAGACTATCGCCCTGCAGAGAACAAAAGGACTCATTAATTGTAAGTGATGAGGTAATGCTACTCTGACTGGGTCATACAATGTGGCATTTTGAGCCCGTAGCAATGAATTATCCATATCTTCCCAACATTTCTTTCTAGTCTAGTCTAGTGAAAGTCGCTCAGTCGTATCCGACTCTTTGCAACCCCATGGACTATACAATCCATGGAATTCTCCAGGCCAGAATACTGGAGTGGTTAACCTTTCCCTTCTCCAGGCGATTTTCCCAACCCAGGGATCAAATCCAGGTCTCCTGAATCGCAGGTGGATTCTTTACCATCTGAGCCACAAGGGAAACCCAAGAATACTGGAGTGTGTCGTAAGTGCCTAATGAGGTCATTCTGAGACATGTAGTTTTAGCCACAACTCTGAGAGTTATGTGTTTCTCTCCAATCTCACATGGAAATGTTTTCCTCATGTGTTTCTGGAAGAAATATGTGGTATAATGATGGTTATGTGAATGATTTTTAATAGATTTATTTAAATCCTAACATCGCAGGTGGATTCTTTACCATCTGGCCACAAGGGAAACCCAAGAATACTGGAGTGTGTCGTAAGTGCCTAATGAGGTCATTCTGAGACATGTAGTTTTAGCCACAACTCTGAGAGTTATGTGTTTCTCTCCAATCTCACATGGAAATGTTTTCCTCATGTGTTTCTGGAAGAAATATGTGGTATAATGATGGTTATGTGAATGATTTTTAATAGATTTATTTAAATCCTATCATGTTAGCAGGAGAGAGGCAATGAGACATGGACACACATTTGAGGAACCCCTCCCCAATTTCCTAGATACCTGAGTTTGTACACTTTCCTCTACTATCCCTAAGAAGGACACATTTGTGATGGGAATGTTCTTTTACCATCAGAGGAACCCCAAAGGTCAGTGAATCAGTATCTCAACTCTGTAGCTATTTACTTTTACTTTAGTAAATTTCCATTTGAACTAGTACTGAAATCCAGTTATTCAGGGTCTCTATTTTCCTCATCACTCAGCACCTAAATATCTCAACTCACTGTCTTGTCTTTCTCCAAAATTCTTGCCAAATTACGGCTTGCAATTAACTTCTTTGTTCCTTTCCTTACTCTTTCTTCTGTCCTAACAAACATTTCAGGAGAAAGTTGCATCCTTTTGCTGACTAGCTTTACTCAAATGTGTGAGATAAATGGGGAGATGTTGGTCAGAGCTGAAGATTTAGATAGAAGAATAAAACCCTGGGGATGAGTAAGTTCTGGGATCTAATATATAGCATGGGGACTATATCTGTGTTATTAGTGTGATGGCAGGTGTGCGGTCGCTCAGTTGTGTGCAACCCTTTGCGACCCCATGGACTGTCTTGCTTTTATCTTACTGCCTATTTCTGGTATCTGTCTCTCTGACCAGCACTTTGGATATGAGCCTCCTAATGGACTAGCATCTATTTAGGGCATTGTTGTTTGGTAAAGTCGAATGCTAACAGAATGGTTGCTAAAGGCATAGAACCTTGTCTTGCAAGCCCAGTTGAACTTGGGCAAGGCAAACTCAAACATCTTTTTTTTTTGATACCCCTAAGATTAATTTTCTTATCTAAAAAATTGAAATGCATTTACTATATTAAGGTGTTTTATTAGTTTTCTAATTTAAGCTAGCAATTTAAAACAACACAAACCCATTATCTCACAATTTCTGTTTTCAGAAGTGTGGAAAAAGTTAATTGCCCACATAATATATGTGAGCTTATAGTCAAAGGCTCACCAGACTAAAATCAAGAAGCTGACCAGGGATACAGTTTCACCTGAAGCTTGCAGTCCTCTTCCAAGATAAATGGTTGTTAGCAGAGTTCTGATTTTTTGTGGTGGTGAAGACTGAGATCCTCACTTTATTGCCTTCTTGCGATTAATCAGGAGTCTGTCTTCACTCCCAAATTCCACTCACCATGCCCTCTACAACATGGCCTTTTGTTCCTTTAAGGTCAGCAGAATAATCTATCATGCTTTGAATATTACTGATTTCATTTAATGTCTTGTCTAATTGAGCCAGGTCCACTTTGAATAATCTCCCTTTTGATTAATTTAGAGTCAACTAGCTGGGAATATTAAATATCTGTGCAAAATCCTTCCTGCTATATAAAGTAATATAGCCATGAGAGCCATCTGGCATCCTATGACAAGTCCTGCTCATACTTAAGGGAGGGAATTACTCAGAGCACGGATAGACATCAGGGGATGGGGATCTTGGAAACCATCATAAAGTTTTGCCATCTAAACAGACATTTAACTCATGATATTACTGTGAGAGTTAAACTATAATGTGTAGACGTCATCGATTTCATGCCTGAATTTAAACTCTCACTATCAGTGTGATATCATCAGCTAATATGAATCTTGATTCTTTTCCCAATATGACCTGTGGGAAATCAGTATCCAACTCATTTTTCCAAATGTAGAAAACTTATTCTAACTTGATTTAAACATCCTGGGTTTTAGTAGTCAAAAGTATACTAAACAAATTACTGACTTTTGAATACTTGATAGCATCTAACCTGTTTCATTAACAACAATTGATCTATACATCTTCCTAAAATTTAAGTAAAGCCAAATTTCTATTATATATTCTATTGAAACAATAGAAAAACTAGAAAAATACAGCTTCATAATATTCATTACCACTTGAGAAACTGAAATCGATATCTGGAAAAGAAATCAGAAACTGTCTAAAAGTGTGGAACTTTAGTGAGGAGGAGAAGGGCAGACTGGAAGATGGAAGAAGCAGGGAAGAGGCAGATAAAACTGATTTGTTAATGATTATTCTGAATTCTTTCTCTCTTTGCAGAATAATGGCTCCCTTGAATTATTTTTACTTAAAAATTAATGCAAATCTTAGTGGTTTGTGTTCCTCACTTCTATTTGTGGAAATACATGAAGATATTCTGGGTTTTAACTGAATATCATCTTGCCTCTTGTTATTCACATCAGAGCAGTGGTAAGTCACAACTGAATGCTTGGTGGGCCAGCTTTTGGGCCCTCTAATGCTTTTTATTGATGAAATATTACTTTAAAAACAACTAATATTATGTTCACTCTTCAAACAGTAAGTTCTGGAATCCAGAGAAAGGCCTGTAGTGGCTTCATTAGTCACACTCTGTCCTTGACAGTCTTCAGAAGGAAGTTCCCAAAGAGAAAACAGGTATCTGTCATGCAATATTTATCCCATGCACCTAGTAACTTGCACTTTTCATGGTTGGTGATATAAATGACATGCTGAGCTTAAGCTAATGAATTTCCATTTCAAACAGCACAGTACCATTTTTTTTATTTGTATTAAATTCTGAGCAGGTAGTGTTTTCTAATCATTTATGTTCAGTTCATCTGCTGTCATGAGCAAGAGGGACTGGAGATGTGTGCTGCAGCTTGTGTGGTAAAATAATGATAAATAGAACAAGGCTGTGGATACTTTGATCAGGGAAACATTTAATTTGGGATCCATGGAAACAGAAGTGTATGAGGTGGGGCTGGGCCCTGTCCTTGTCAAAAAGCAGTAATTCAACATCATCTAGCAATCCTCTGGCTTGGTTCCTGTCACTACTGACAAATGATGAATTAGAGCAGAGAATCAGGAGCAGAAGTGGCAAGACATTGTCCCTGGTTAGTAGAACAAAGTGTTTTTATAGCAATTGGAAATTAGACTTTCAAATTCAGGCTAAATGTTTGTCCTTTATGCTCTCAAAGCATCACATTTCAACCATTATCAGAACTTTATTTCCCCTATACTAAGGATCTCTCCAACTATTTGTCTCCCTCACAGACTGGATCTTTGAAGGCCATAGTGCTTCCATTTTGTTTTTAAATTGCCTCATCCAATATTTGAGAGCCAATGGGGAGTCAACAAATATGTGTTTTTAAGTAGAATATACTCAAACACTGAGAGATTTTGAAGATATGTCTCAAATTTTATCATCCAAATCCTTTAACAGTAACATTCTCAATCATTTCAATAACTGTTAATGTCTGACTTTACACTGACCAAGTCAATAAAGTTGTAACATGTTCAATTACATCAAACTCCAATTTGGTGTACCTTAAATTAATAATAGAGCTGAGGAACTTTTCTTGGGACAGGTTTAAAATTTTAGATCTAAATTTGAGATTTGATGTACAACATGTTAGCAGTTGGAATGAGACATTAAGAGAATTAGGTTTCAACTGGGAAGCCATTAAGGATGCAACAAGGGGGCCATTTGTGTAACAGCAGTTTCCTGTAATAAAATTATTATTTACCAGCAACCTGTGGGATGTGTAAGTCACAATAAGCAGAGTTAATTGAAACCATGAGATCATGTTTTATTCATAGTAATTTCTATCCTTTTGCTTGTAGAGTGTAAATGAATGGAGAGAAAAATAGACTTGGAAGGGAGAAAAATATAGTCTTTCTCATAGCTAGATAATAAGATGCTGGCACAAAAAACACCATATAGTTAAGATAGAGGCACTCTCTGTGGCTTTTTACCTTATCTGTAAAATCAGTTCAGTTCAGTCGCTCAGTCGTGTGCGACACTTTGAGACCCCATGAATCGCAGCCCGCCAGCCTCCCTGTTTATTGCCATCTCAAGGAGTTCACTGAGACTCATGTCCATCGAGTCCGTGATACCATCCAGCAATCTCATCCTTGGTCATCCCCTTCTCCTCCTGCCCTCAATCCCTCCCAGCATCAATGTCATTTCCAATGAATCAACTCTTCGCATGAGGTGGCCAAAGTACTGGAGTTACAGCTTTAGCATCATTCCTTCCAAAAAAATCCTAGGGTTAATCTCCATCAGAATGGACTGGTTGGAGCTCCTGGCAGTCCAAGGGACTCTCAAGAGTCTTCTCCAACACCACAGTTCAGAAGCATCAATTCTTCAGCACTCAGCCTTCTTCACAGTCCAACTCTCACATCCATACATGACTACAGGAAAAACCATAGCCTTGACTATATGGACCTTAGTGGGCAAAGTAATGTCTCTGCTTTTGAATATGCTATCTAGGTTGGTCATAAATTTTCTTCCAAGGAGTAAGTATCTTCTAATTTCATGGCTGCAGTCACCATCTGCAGTGATTTTGGAGCCCCCAAAAAACAAAGTCTGACACTGTTTCCACTGTTTCGCCATCTATTTCCCATGAAGTGATGGGAATGGATGCCATGATCTTCGTTTTCTGAATGCTGAGTTTAAGCCAACATTTTCACTCTCCTCTTTCAGTTTCATCAAGAGGCTTTTTAGTTCCTTCTCAGTTTCTGCCATAAGGGTGGTGTCATCTGAATATCAGAGGTGTGGGGCCCTAAATGGGAAATCTTAAAAACAAAGGGGCTAGTTTTGTGGTCGAAAACCTAAGATGGCCCCTGGCAGAAGAGATGGGGGCAGGGTCTATGTTGTCTGTCAAAGTTTTTGACTGGCTCTCTTGATTTCTGTGCACATAGACATTGTGTGATCTCCATAGACTCCTGTTGTACTGAAGGCATATATGTGATTGGTGCAACTATGGAAAGTTCCTCCTAAAACCCTCCTGTTTGTCTATATAAGCTGGGAGTTTGCAACAATAAAGTGGAACTGCTTTGACGGAACCCCTGTCACGTCTGATTGTCTTTCACTGGTGCTTGCCAAGGGGCTGGGTTGGCGGACAGCAGGCTCACCTCTCCTCGGGATCCCTCGGCTTTGCTGAGGGAAGTTCCACTGCCTCTACTCTTTCTGCGGAGCACCCCCCGTACAGAAGTTATTGATATTTCTCCCAGCAACCTTGAATCCAGCTTGTGTTTCTTCCAGTCCAGTGTTTCTCATGATGTACTCTGCATATAAAGTTAAATAAGCAGGGTGACAATATACAGCCTTGATGCACTCCTTTTCCTATTTGGAACAAGTCTGTTGTTCCATGTCAGTTCTAACTGTTGCTTCCTGACCTGCATACAGATATCTCAAGAGGCAGGTTAGGTGATCTGGTATTCCCATCTCTTTCAGAATTTTCCACAGTTTATTGTGATCCACACAGTCAAAGGCTTTGGCATAGTCAATTTTTTTTTTTTTTTTACCCTGACTGTACCACCATCTTCTCTACTAGATTGCTGCTACTTTTTGGAGAAATATCCATTCATCCTCAGCAGCTACTAAATTGAAAATAAAATACGGTTCAGGAAAGAAAAAATTCAGGGTGCAAGTGCCAGCATAAATTCTTCTCAATATAGTAGCATCAATTCTTTCTTCAGACATAGACATATGTAGCCAGAAAGTAGAAGTGGCAATGAAGTATCACTGAGAAAGGGTAATCTCTAGAAGAAAACCTGGACATGGGCACAGAGAAAATAAGAATTTCAATGGGGACAACTTTTCTGAGGTGGAAGGTATTTCTTTTTCTTTCTTTCTTTCTTTTTTTTTTTTTAAATGCTCTAAAGTATAAACTAGAAAATAAGGGGTCTGCCCTCATCTGTATTTTTAGGAAGAAGATAAAATTATTCAATTACCAATTTCCTTCTAGGCCACACAAAACATTTAATTTCAAAAGGATAAGCATATCATTTGCTTGGTATATTTAGTCATGAATTTCTCTCTTTATGAAAATCAATAAAACTTTAAAATGCTAGGTTCTTATCTTTATATTTAAAATTTTGCTTTAACTTTGATTTTAATGACTTTTAAAATAATCTGTCACTTACTGTGTCTTCTTTTATAACTCCTTGATAAAGTTTCTATTTTCCTCTGATTCTCAAACATTAAGGCAATTTTCTCATTTTTTCTTTTCAGAATTAGCACCATCCAACCCTATAAGTATTATTGGTCAAGGGGAATTTATTTGGCCCAGAATCATCTTTATAGTAAATCCCCTTGCCCCCTATGCTCACCGGAAATAATGTCTATCTGAAGAAGTGGCTCCAACTGTAAAAGACTATGTGCTTTATTTCTGATGGGAGCAGAGAGGAAGAGGTGAAGAACCAGAGCCAGACATGAATGGAGATGAAACCTTATGCAGCATATTGTCCAAGGTAAAAGTACCAAAGAGTTATACAAATACCCAATTTAATTACTGTTAGCCATTTAGAATTGTTTAACAAAATCAGTGACAACAAAGGAAAGATTGAGATGGCAGGAGATGTGTATAAGAGACAGCTCGTATACCATTAGGCCTAAATAAATATAGCTCAAAGATTGAAAGGACCTAAAGTTAAAGAACTTGTAATTCAAATGAAATCAGGAATTTCTTGAGAACCAAATTAATTTTAATAATTTCAGAAAGGCAAAAGCACATAGGAGGGGAAGGGGGGAATCAGGAATAAAGGCATTATGTAAGACAGGGGTAGCATGATAAATGGAAGTCAGTGAGACACTGGCTGGCAGAAGCCCAAGAGCCACAGGAAAGAATAATATATAGGAGGATGGTGTGCTCACTCTCCTAGAGCCAGCCATCCTGGAATGTGAGGTCAAGTGGGCCTTAGAAAGCATCACTACAAACAAAGCTAGTGGAGGTGATGGAATTCCAGTGGAGCTGTTTCAAATCCTGAAAGATGATGCTGTGAAAGTGCTACACTCAATATGCCAGCAAATTTGAAAACTCAGCAGTGGCCACAGGACTGGAAAAGTTCAGTTTTCATTCCAATCCTAAAGAAAGGCAATGCCAAAGAATGCTCAAACTACTGCACAGTTGCACTCAACTCACATGCTAGTAAAGTAATGCTCAAAATTCTCCAAGTCAGGCTTCAGCAATACATGAACCGTGAACTCCTGATGTTCAAGTTGGTTTTAGAAAAGGCGGAGGAACCAGAGATCAAATTGCCAACATCCGCTGGATCATGGAAAAAGCAAGAGAGTTCCAGAAAAGCATCTGCTTCTTCTTTATTGATTATGAAAAAGTTTTTGAGTTTGTGGATCACAATAAACTGTGGAAAATTCTGAGAGGAATGGGAATACCAGACCACCTGACTTGCCTCTTGAGAAAACTATATGCAGATCAGGAAGCAACAGTTGGAACTGGACCTGGACAACAGACTGGTTCCAAATAGGAAAATGAGTTCATCAAGGCTGTATATTGTCACCCTGCTTATTTAACTTTATATGCAGAGTATATCATGAGGAACGCTGGGTTGAAAGAAGCCTAAGTTGGAATCAAGATTGCCAGGAGAAATATCAATAACCTCAGATATGCAGATGACACCACCCTTATGATAGAAAGTGAAGAGGAACTAAAAAGCCTCTTGATGAAAGTGAAAGAGGAGAGCGAAAAACTTGGCTTCAAGTTCAACATTCAGAAAACGAAGATCATGGCACCTGGTCCCATCACTTCATGGAAAATAAATAGGGAAACAGTGTCAGAATTTATTTTTGGGGGCTCCAAAATCACTACAGATGGTGACTGCAGCCATGAAATTAGAAGATGCTCACTCCTTGGAAGAAAAGTTATGACCAACCTAGATAGCATATTCAAAAGCAGAGACTTGACTTTGCTAACAAAGGATCGTCTAGTCAAGGCTATGGTTTTTCCAGTAGTCATGTACGAATGTAAGAGTTGGACTGTGAAGAAAGCAGAGCACAGAAGAATTGGTGCTTTTGAACTGTGATATTGGAGAAGACTCTTGAGATTCCCTTGGACTGCAAGGAGATCCAACCAGTCCATTCTGAGGGGGATCAGCCCTGGGATTTCTTTAGAAAGACTGATGCTAAAGCTAAAACTCCAGTACTTTGTCCACCTCATGCGAAGAGTTGACTCATTGGAAAAGACTCTGATGCTGGGAGGGATTGAGGGCAGGAGGAGAATGTGACAACCGAGGATGAGACGGCTGGAAGTCATCACTGACTTGATGGACGGGAGTCTGAGTGAGCTCCGGGAGTTGGTGATGGACAGGGAAGCCTGGCGTGCTGCTATTCATGGGGTCGCAAAGAGTTGGACATAACTGAGTGACTGAACTGAACTTGGTTCCTTTATGTAGGTATATTCCTAAGTAGTTTATTCTTCCCTTTGCAATAGTGAATGGGATTGTTTCCTTAATTTCTGTTTCTATTTTCTCATTGTTAGTATAAAGGAATGCAAGGGATTTCTGTGTGTTGATTTTATATCCTGAAAATTTACTGTATTCATTGATTAGCTCTAGTAATTTTCTGGTGGAGTCTTTAGGGTTTTCTATGTAGAGGATCATGTCATCTGCAAACAGTGAGAGTTTTACTTCTTCTTTTCAATTTGTATTCCTTTTATTTATTTTCTGCTCTGATTTTTGTGTCCAAAACTTCCAGAACTATGTTGGATAGCAGTGATGAAAGTAGGCACCATTGTCTTGTTCCTGACCTTAGGGAAAATGCTTTCAGTTTTTCATCATTGAGGATAATGTTTGCTGTGGGTTTGTCATATATAGCTTTTATTATGTTGAGGTATGTTCCTTCTATTCCTGCTTTCTGGAGAGTTTTTATCATAAATCGATGTTAAATTTTGTCAAAGGCTTTCTGTGCATCTACTGAGATAATCATATGGCTTTTATTTTTCAATTTGTTCATGTGGTGAATTACATTGATTGATTTGTGGATATTGAAGAATCTGTGCATCCCTGGGATAAAGCCCACTTGATCATGGTGTATGACCTTTTTAATGTGTTTTTGGATTCTGATTGCTAGAATTTTTAAAGGATTTTTGCATCTATGTTCATCAGTAATATTGGCCTGTAGTTTTCTTTTTTTGCTGCATCTTTATCAGGTTTTGGTATTAGTGTGATGGTGGCCTCATAGAATGTGTTTGGAAGTTTACCTTCCTCTGCAATTTTCTGGAAGAGTTTGAGTAGGATAGGTGTTAGCTCTTCACTACATTTTTGTAAAATTCAGCTGTGAAGCCATCTGGACCTGGGCTTTTGTTTGCTGGAAGATTTCTGATTACAGTTTCAGTTTCTGTGCTTGTGATGGGTCTGTGAAGATTTTGTATTTCTTTCTGGCTCAGTTTTGGAAAGTTGTACTTTTCTAAGAATTTGTCCATTTCTTCTACAAGTGAAATGAGATTAATGAACTGTAGCTTCTGAGGAGACCTTCACAGTAGCTATGCTACTCATAGGAAAGATGCTTTGTGTTCTCAGGCAGGTGAGTAAAATACTAAAGGAGCCCCTTTAAGGGATAATAATAATGGCTAACATTTATTAAATGTTTACCATAAAATGCATGTCTCATGTCTTAACTCTTCATGGCAAACTTATGAGGCAAGTACTATCATTATTACCATTTTACAGAAGAAAAAATATATCAACAAAGAGCAATTTCATAGCTTCTCAAAAGACAGAGATAATAAATGGTTCAGTGGAGATTCAAATCCAAAAAGCCTGACCTGACAGCCCATAAAAATCCCCATGCCACAGATCTGCTCAAAAGTTATTCTAGAAGCCAGCATAAAATGATAAGAATGTTTCAAACCTCAGTACAATGAAATCAACTTAAAGTTCAAGGCAATTAATTTCCCCCTTGAAGGAAGCAGCCGTTGGAGGGAAACAAACATTTTTTTTTTTTTTTTTTTACCCTGACTGTACCACCATCTTCTCTACTAGATTGCTGCTACTTTTTGGAGAAATATCCATTCATCCTCAGCAGCTACTAAATTGAAAATAAAATATGGTTCAGGAAAGAAAAAATTCAGGGTGCAAGTGCCAGCATAAATTCTTCTCAATATAGTAGCATCAATTCTTTCTTCAGACATAGACATATGTAGCCAGAAAGTAGAAGTGGCAATGAAGTATCACTGAGAAAGGGTAATCTCTAGAAGAAAACCTGGACATGGGCACAGAGAAAATAAGAATTTCAATGGGGACAACTTTTCTGAGGTGGAAGGTATTTCTTTTTCTTTCTTTCTTTCTTTTTTTTTTTTTAAATGCTCTAAAGTATAAACTAGAAAATAAGGGGTCTGCCCTCATCTGTATTTTTAGGAAGAAGATAAAATTATTCAATTACCAATTTCCTTCTAGGCCACACAAAACATTTAATTTCAAAAGGATAAGCATATCATTTGCTTGGTATATTTAGTCATGAATTTCTCTCTTTATGAAAATCAATAAAACTTTAAAATGCTAGGTTCTTATCTTTATATTTAAAATTTTGCTTTAACTTTGATTTTAATGACTTTTAAAATAATCTGTCACTTACTGTGTCTTCTTTTATAACTCCTTGATAAAGTTTCTATTTTCCTCTGATTCTCAAACATTAAGGCAATTTTCTCATTTTTTCTTTTCAGAATTAGCACCATCCAACCCTATAAGTATTATTGGTCAAGGGGAATTTATTTGGCCCAGAATCATCTTTATAGTAAATCCCCTTGCCCCCTATGCTCACCGGAAATAATGTCTATCTGAAGAAGTGGCTCCAACTGTAAAAGACTATGTGCTTTATTTCTGATGGGAGCAGAGAGGAAGAGGTGAAGAACCAGAGCCAGACATGAATGGAGATGAAACCTTATGCAGCATATTGTCCAAGGTAAAAGTACCAAAGAGTTATACAAATACCCAGTTTAATTACTGTTAGCCATTTAGAATTGTTTAACAAAATCAGTGACAACAAAGGAAAGATTGAGATGGCAGGAAGTTACATAAGAAACTCTTCCTTCAACTGGACTTCAAATGCATTAGAAAACTGTTGAAAAACTTGAGAGAAGAGGTATTCCAGAACTGCATCACCTTCTGCCTTATATAAATATAAGCATCTTCTAAGTTGTCCATAAGCTTTCTTAAACCTTCCCTTGATTGAAAGAGGAAAGGAAATAAGAAAAGTAAAATCTAGTTCAAATTTCTGTTCTTTTAAAACTTACATTCTAGTACTAAGACATGTGATATAAGTACATAAAATAAGTAAAAATAAATCAATAATATAATCTCAAATAGTTAAATATACAAAGAAGATTAAAATTTACAAT
>SJYC01126873.1:0-11423 GCA_006408675.1 Madoqua kirkii
TTAATAACTATTTTCTTCATAAATTTTTCCAAGTGTATATTAAGTCACATGCCCTCAACAAGTGCTGGATCCATAGTATTTACTGATTAATATACATCAATAGATTAATTATATAAAATATATTTGAATGTGTGTATATGGGCATGGCAACCAACTCCAGTATTCTCACCTGGAGCATCCCATGGACAGACGATCCTGGAGGGCTACATCTCATAGGGTCGCAAAGAATTGGACATGACTGAAGCAACTTAGCACAAACATACATGCACATATATATAGATAGATAGATAGATGAATGACTAGCTAGAGAGGGATGAAAAAGACTGGGAGAGATTATTATTTAATCAGAGAACTCAATACAGACACTGTATGATTTATCCCAGGGAACTTTTCAAAGGCACAAAACGACTCTACTGCAGTACGGGTGAACTTGCAATTTTTGAACGTCTGTTTTATGAAGGGCCCTGCGTGAAGTGCTTTCAATTACAGGTGGTTGTTAAAATTAATTTTGGAAAGCTAAGAAACAGCTTTCTATATATACACTTTTAGAAAGCTTGTTTAAATCATTGACCTCTTCCTTTGGTTCAAAACACCTTGTCAAGATGCAATGGACTGTTTCTAATACAAAAGAAAGCCAAAATAGGATTCTGTTCTGGGAATACAGTTTGCCTGCTTGAAGTGCCGAGCAATGTTATAGAGGAAGGTTAACACTAGAAACCAGAACATGCTTTTTCTCCACTATTATTAATATTATGATGAAGGGACAGAAAAACAAGAAAGAGTCTACAACTGTTAATTGGCAGCCAATTATATGTTTATCAAATAATGAGGTGTATAAAGTTTGCAGTCACTCAATATTTTGCATGGTGTCTTTCTATGTGAATAAGTTAAAACTCAGATTCAACCTGAATTTCTGATTTTCCCATTTATAGAGTTGGTGATTGGTAATTTTTCTATTTTCCACAGCTCATATTGCCATAAACTTCTAATGCCCTGATGGACAGTTGTCGATGAATAATTCATTTAACTAAGGCCTCCAGTGTGTAAATTTTTTATTAGTTCTTTTGGCAGTGGATACACTCTACAGTTCTTCCCATTAGAGTTCCAGAGGGTGTCAGAACTTCTCTGCAGATTAAACAAAAATGAAAAGAAGAAAACAGAAATAAAAAATACTCTGGCCATACCACTATAGCAATAAACACAAAATAATCTCAAATTTCACTTAAGAATTAGGGAAAGTAATGGTCAAAGAAGTGATGGATTTAGTATCAGAGTTGGCTTAATTTTGTAGGTTCTGGAGTTAAAAAATTACTACAAGAAGTAGCAGAGTTCATAATAGTAAAGCTTTAAAATCACCTTTAAAAATAAAACAGATTGATAGACTATTTTGCAGTATAACTATACAATTACACATAATAATATTATCATCCAAAGGTAAGACTGACTAAGATAATAACTAACTTTTAACTGAGGATTCAAAGTGTATGCACAAGAAAAATGGTTCCCTGAGGTGTTTCACAGAGGGAGGCAGGAACTCTTTGCCCAAGCAAGCAACTGACACACTTTATTACACTACTTTTCCCAGATTCTCACAGATGCATGATGCATCTGAGCATAGTAAAGACTGAAACATTTCACAGGGCAGCTACAATGTGTTAATTCTAATTCTGAAATTTATTTGGCCTTGGAATCCTAATGAAAGAACACCACTCTAGTTTTCTACTCAAAACAATTTGGAGAAATTACCAAATTGGCCTTATGTTCCAAATCCAATCTTTACAATCAATGTGTGCTCTTCAGCTTCAGAAAAAACACCATTTTCATGATTTTTAAAAACATTATTTCAAATCTATAGTAATGCTCTGAAATACTTTATTTGAAATAAAAAATCCTCAATCATATTTGACATTGCCATCCCATGGACTATAACCCACCAGGCTCCTCCTGTCCATGGAATTCTCCAGACAAGAATACTGGAGTGAGTAGCCATTCCTTTCTCAGGGGATCTTCCTGACCCAGGAATTGAACCCAGATCTCCTGCATCACAGATTCTTTACTGTCTGAATCACTAGGGAAGCCCAAGGTAGTCATAAATATCAGCTGTTTCTGAGACCTCACGAAAAGCAAATTTTCCAGACAAAATGTGAAAAATAAAAAGTATAGATAATCTTGGTTAGACAGGAAAGTATTAACAGTAAACTCAGATATTTAGAGTGAGTAAATAATAAAAATAAAGATGGAAAAAAATGTGCTTTTAGAAAACAAATACACTCCACTCTTGGCTATCCAATTGACATTAAGTGGGGAAACAAGCGAATTTCTAAACAATCAAGGGAAAAGCTAAATTTCATACAAGGGAGTTTTCTCTCTGTCTCCATATCTAACTATGTATCTATCAATATCTAACTACCTATGTATCTATCAATATCTATCATAAAATGGCACCTTATATGTATAAACAATTGCTTTTAATAAAAATTTGTTCATTTTTACCAAATAAAGCTAAGCAGCAAGATAAATTACAGCAAAGCAATCCCACTGTTTTAGATATTTCACTATCACAGTGCAAATCTGATAGGTATTTTTGTTTCCTATTACTATTGGAGTACATATCTGAGATAAATATTTGAATCATGACACATTTCACATTCATAATGATCTTGACTCTAATCTCTTTACCCTTCAGTCGCTCAAGGTAAAGCGTAATTAAAATTAGCACAAACTTGACTTATTCTTTAATAAACTCACACATTCTAGTTCAAAATGAAAGTTTTTCTGTTCATTTACAACATTTCTACAAGCCTTACAAGCTGGATTATTTTTCTAGAAAAAAACTGAAGAGGCCCATTTAGGCATTACAATGTCTGTCAGCCTAACAATGTCAATTACTACATAATCCAATGTTCACTTCTTCATCTAACAACCTGTTAGCAAGCTTCTACTGTATATTCTACATGGTGAAGCTGATTCATTTCACAGACAGCACTTACAATATTGTAAGTAGAATGATTTATAATAATACCAACTGTCGTGAAACAGTAGCATCAATTTATTTGAGAAGATTTTTTGTTCAATTTTATTATGTTAGTGCTTCCATGTTTCATCATTATCAGATTATTCCCAAAGTATATGAATAGAATCAGTTGATAGAATATGCATTCTTACACTGATTGTATCTTTTATTAAAACTCTTAAAAGTCTATCAAGATAACATTTTCACATGTATTTAACTAAATAAAAGTGTTCTCAATACAAATGGAAATCATGGAATTTTAAAATAATTATGTCACCTTCATATTTTACTATTTCTAATTTTTGTTTTTTGATTTTTGTTCAGTTTAGTTCAGTCACTCAGTCATGTCCAACTCTTTGTGACCCCATTGACTGCAGCACACCAGGCTTCACTGTCCATTACCAACTTTCAGAGCTTGCTCAAACTCATGTCCATTGAGTCAGTGATGCCATCCAACCATCTCATTTTCTGTTGTCCCCGTCTCTCGCCTTCAGTCTTTCCCAGCATCAGGGTCTTTTCCAGTGAGTCAGTCCTTCGCATCAGGTTGCCAAAGTATCGGAGTTTCAGCTTCAACATCAGTCCTTTCAATGAATATTCCAGACTGATTTCCTTTAGGACTGACTGATTTGATCTCTTTACAGTCCAAGGGACTCTCAAGAGTCTTCTCCAACACCACAGTTCAAAATCATCAATTCTTTGGAGCTCAGCTTTCTTTATAGACCAACTATTACATCCATACATGGCTACTGGAAAAATCATAACTTTGACTAGATGGACCTTTGTTGGCAGAACCTACACTATTAATGTTAATTACTGAAGATTCAAATTATCTTGCAGTTTTTACTATTTTTTCATACTTTCTACTCAAATGTTTTTCATCTATTGCTTATTTAAACTTGCTTTTGTTTACAATTTATATTTCAGCCCTCAAATAGATTTTGAAGTTCTAGTTCACATGTATAAATACTTTCAGAAGACACCACAGCTGTTCAAAAGTACCTAGTATCTCTACTGCTTACTCTTTTTGTGAGAAATTAGATCTTGTCACTACATTTCTTAAAGCAGTAAGAAAAAAGAAAGAAAGAAAGAAAGAAACATGAAAAAGATAGTGCTCTATAGTTTAAAAAAAAATGCTACAACCAGCAGAGCAAAGACTCTAGAAGTCAATTTTCAGACTGATCCCCTGTGTCACTTTAAAATCTATTCTTAGGAAAGTGCATAGTTTTCACGGTATGAAAGCATAAAAGAATATACCACTCAAAACTTCTGTCAAGATTTCCTTATTCTAAAACCTTATCAGCTAAAAAATACCCTGTCGTATTAAAACTGTCAGTAACAGTTCATAGGTACGGAATATGGTTAATGTCTCTCTTAATGTTGTGCAAATCAGTTTCCTCTATGGAGTGAAAAAAAATTGGCTTTACCTATAACACCAATTTGTGGATACTTTATACATAGCAAAATGCAAATTCCTTTAAGCAGCAATAAAATAATATGAAAGCATTATACTATAGGGGAAAGAGTTTGGGCATTTTCATTATGCTGAACTGAGTTTGAAAAAAGAGGGTAAGTATTATGGTAGACAGCCTATAAGATGGGACCCCAAAATCCTCCTTCTATATTTATGTCTCACACGCCCTTTGAATGTGGGCTGGACTTGTGACTTGCTTTAAACCAATAAAATGTAGCAGAAACGATGGAATGTCACTCCCAATTAGATTATAAAAAGACTTGGTCTTCCATCTTCTCTCTCTCTCTCTCTCTCTCTCAGTATCTGTCTGTCTCTCTGATTGCTCAACCTGGGGAAAACAACGTCATATCATGAGGCAGTTTTGTGGAGTAATCTAGGACAAACAATCAAACCAAAAAACCAAGAATGGGCTCTTGGCCACATTCAGCAAGAAACTGAGGCTTACAACGGTGAATTTGGAAGTCTCCCCTACTCTTCAGATGAGAATACAGCCCTTGTCAACAGCTTTACTGCAACCTCATGAGAAAACTTAAATCAGGCTCTAGATTCCTAATCAAAGAAATAGTGAGATAACAAACGTTAGTTGTTGTTTTAAGCCAGAAGTTTGGGGGTAATTTGTTACGTAGCAATAGATAACTAATACAGTTGCTCTATATTCTTACTCCTGGTATCCTACATTAACTTAATAGGAACTCAATACATTACTTACTTTACTATAAAATGCTGTTAACTTTTCAAGTTACAACCTTGAGTTTAAGATATTGAGCTTTAAAATGACTCATGCTGTCTCCCAAATAGCATTTAGTAAGCATCTGTGTCATATAAAACAACATGTTCAAGAACAGCAGGTATGAAGATGAATAAATAGTCTTACCTTTATGATTATATCTAATGAAGCCACAGTAATATGAAAATTGAAAGATAAACAGAAAATATAATTTTAAGTTTTTACAGCATAGAAATAATGTTAAATCACCTAAATATCTATTATATGCCAACTCTACAAATTTCTATGTCAATGACTATGACGTGTGTGAGCCCTGGACCTACAGTAGAATATTAAGGAAAGAATAAGTGGATGCACATAAATTACTGTTAAGCAGAAAATGAAGGTGAACTATAATTTTTAAAACACAAATCACAGTGAAAATGGGTACATAAGATTAAATGTGATGAAAGTTTGGGGAAACATCTTAAAGCTTCCGTGGTTTGAGACTGATTTTTATGGTTAGGAATTGTATTTACCAGTAGGAAGAAAAGAAGTATGCGAGATTGAGGAAATTATATAAGTTATCTATTATATGCCAACTCTACAAATTTCTATGTCAATGACTATGACGTGTGTGAGCCCTGGACCTACAGTAGAATATTAAGGAAAGAATAAGTGGATGCACATAAATTACTGTTAAGCAGAAAATGAAGGTGAACTATAATTTTTAAAACACAAATCACAGTGAAAATGGGTACATAAGATTAAATGTGATGAAAGTTTGGGGAAACATCTTAAAGCTTCCGTGGTTTGAGACTGATTTTTATGGTTAGGAATTGTATTTACCAGTAGGAAGAAAAGAAGTATGCGAGACTGAGGAAATTATATGAGCAAATATCCTGAGGATGGAAAGTACTGGAAAAGCAACTGTGACAAGATTAAAAGACAGACAGAGGTGGTGAAAGAGAGCCGGTAGGAGAAAAGAGTAGATAGATACAGAAAAGTTTTCTTTGAGTACATCACAGATTGGTGAAAAACACTGTGGAAATTCAGTTACAGGATAATGCAGGTACCCTGATTTTTCAAGAATTTGATCCATTATCTGCAGGAGGCATCACCTTTACATATAATGTGCTTAGTCGCTCAGTCATGTTTGAATCTTGGCGACCCCATGGACTATAGCCCACCCAGCTCCTCTGTCCACGGGGATTATCCAAGCAAGAATACTGGAGTGAACTGTCATGCCCTCCTCCAGGAGATCTTCCCGACCTAAGGGTGGAATCCAGGTCTCCTCCTTTGTAGGCAGATTCTTTACCATCTCAGCCACCAGGGAAGCTTTACATATAATAGTGCTTGCTAATGTGTAGCAGATTTCCTCCCTAAAGAAAACTCTCGGCTATTCCAAAGTATTCCTACTTGTGAAATTAGAAATGTCTTTAAATATTCTCTCTCAAGGCACAGAGACATGCCTTTCTGATATAAGGATGGAGAAACATGTCACTGAAAATATAATTTGCTTCCAATATGATAATCTAAGCTGTATAGGAATACATCCTCTAAACACCCTAGATTTTCTCATGGTATAAATATTTGCATCTTTATAGACTATAGAGCAAAGGTTTCAAACTAACTTATACGGCTTCTAAGATGTTTTTAGCCTTGAAAGCCCTACAGGGGTTGATAAGTAGAAAAACTCAATAGCCCTCTGGCATTGACAGTGACCAGAAGTTTAAAGGAAGAACATGTTTCTGCCTATAATAAAACAAACATAATATAACTAATCTTATTCCCTGCTCCTCCTAGGAAAAAAAAAATCATAAGGGCTATCTTTGTACCTTTTGCAAAATAACTTGTGAAGAAACAACCATCTGTTTCACTAATATGGTCACTAATATTTCATGCTATTTAGTCTAAGTACTCTTAATAATTAACTTCTTAGAACATAAAGACTGATCAAATTATTATCATTCTGAAATATGAAGCTTCTTATCATAGTCCTCAAAAAAATTAAGACCATTTATAAAGATCAAACCACTCTAGAGAGGAGTGAGCAGATTCAACGCACAGTGGACACTCAAAAGAACACATTAAAGAACACATAAAATTCTCAGGATAGAATATATGAGAGGTGAATGCATCTGATCCCCATAGACACTTTCTCAACAGTAACATTCACAAGTGTTAAAACACTATCCAATTTAGCTCCTGTCAAAATACCAACAAGTCCCAGAAAGGTGTAAGAGATTAACCCTGTTCAGCAATTAATAACTTCAACACCAAAGAATTTATCAGAAAATCTAAAAAAAAAAACTCTGCAAAAATACAATAGCAGTAAAATGTTGATGCTATATGTCACCCATCAAATTCACCTTCTTAAACACTTTTTACATTATTCCAGCCTCCAAAATCAGAAACTCAAAGAAACTTACTATTGCCCAAAGGATAAATTTTAAGATTCTTGGCATGACATTCATATTAGGATATAATTTGGAATTAATCTTTCATTGCATGCTTATTTCTCAGATTCTCAAAATGAACCCCTACATCTAATCCATCTCATCTAATTCATATTGCCCAAAACATGTCCTGTTGATGACCATGCCACTATAACAAAATACTTTTTTCACATTAATCCGTTTGAAACACCAATATGCAATCCAAGTGTCACCTCTTCATCCTTAATGAGGTCTGGTATCACTATTATAATTAGATTAGCTTCCTCCATTACCAAACTCTTTTAGTATTTATTATCTGTACCATTTATTTAGCAGTTAATGATACCAGAGAATGTACGAATGCACTCCCTGGTTGCTCAGACAGTAAAGAATTTGCCTGCAATGTCGGATAACTGGGTTTGATCCCTGGTTTGGGAAGATCCCCTGGAGGAGGGCATGGCAACCCACTCTTGCCTGGAGAATCCCATGGACAATGGAGCCTGGCAGGCTAGAGTCTATAGAGTTGCAAGGAGTCACACACAACTGATCAACTAAGCATTAACATACACAGATACCAGAGAATGTATGAATGCGTAAGTGTCTCCTCCTCTGTCCTTAAGTCTAACATCCAGTTGGACCTAAAAATTTTAAAGTAGCATTTTACAGTGAAATGAAACATATTAGAGGAACTAACATACATTTAGTGAGTTGCTACCAGACCTTACCCCAATGAAACAGAATACATCAGAATATATCAAATGCAGTAACTATTATCTACAAAATTTTTGTTTTAAATATGTATGTGGATGTACGTGTTTAGGGGGTTGTAATGAATATCTTTTTCTTATAGGAGCAATTTATTTATTTATTTATTTTAATTTGAAAACCACTGCCCTAGAAGATAGAGAAGGCAATGGCACCCCACTCCAGTACTCTTGCCTGGAAAACTCCATGGACGGGGGAGCCTGGTAGGCTGCAGTCCACGGGGTCACTAAGAGTCGGGCACAACTGAGCAACTTCACTTTCACTTTTCATTTTCATGCATTGGAGAAGGCAATGGCAACCCACTCCACTGTTCTTGCCTGGAGAATCCCAGGGACAGGGGAGCCTGGTGGGCTGCCATCTGTGGGGTTGCACAGAGTTGGACACAACTGAAGTGACTTAGCAGCAGCAGCAGCAGCAGTCCTAGAAAACCATGTTCCCTACTAATTTACATACAGAGTATCTAATACAGAATTATATATTAAATAAATGCTTACAATGAAAGCATTTGTCACTTTAGGACAGTAAGATGAATTAAATTCAGAGAAAATTAAAAACACACAAGGAAAAACCAAACTAAAGAACAGAATGGAGACATTGGGAGCACCAATGAATATGTACTGAATGAGAAAAACAGGAATTGTGAAATTGCTAGTTAAATTTTATTTGCAGTGCAGCCTAGAGTTGGCTCAAATTGGCATAAGACTATGTGGCACACAGACTACTATGCTTCAGTGAGGATCTTTGAATCATCTAAAAACCCAAGTGTCATCTATAGCAGGTTGTAATATCAGCAAGTTGTAGCACCTAACAATATGAAAGAAAAACTCTCTTTTCCTGATTGTGTAAGACTGAACATCTGGGACCTTTAATATAAACTATAAATAAAAGTTTTCTAAATTCATGATTTTCTCATGACTATTTCCTGTATAGTTTTATTACACAACCCAGAATTTGGCATCCACTTTTCACATACACTATGAAATTAAATCGATATTTTAATACATACATGATCTATAAATGAACATTAAATAGCTTACAGAACTGAAATAGCACCATCTGTCTAAACACTATAATCCTAAAATACAAGAGTTCATTGCTATGTTTCATGAAGAATTGTTTTAATTTGTTACATAAAGTCTATAAAATATTACCAGATATTACTAAGCATATTTCATGTGGCACATAGTATTATTTGTTCACAGCTCTTTCTTCCTTCTCCATCTGAAAATGGGGTGAATATACAACGTATGTATACCTGTACTCTTTACTGACTTGGAGCTTGAGCAAGTGACTTGCCTGAACTGTTGGAATGTGTGCTAATATAATTAATCTTTTCAGCCAAGCTTTAGATGCACATGTAGGACTTGGTTGGTATATGCAACCCTGCCTTAAACCATGCAAATATTACTCCTCAAGTAAGCATCAATCCCAGAATGTGAGATGCAAGGAGACACAAACCTAACCAGTAGTGTGAAGCATAGCCACAGCAGGCAATACACAGCACAGTCATTTCAGTGAAAAATTTGTTGTTAGGCTTTGAGATTTTTGATGGCTTGTTATGGAGCATTATTTTAATAAATAAACTAATATAGTTCATAAGTCAATGCCATAATATATTAATAATGTAACATAAATTCCTAAAAATAAAATATCCATTAGCACTCTTGAACAGCCTCAATAATTTAAGTTTTTCAGCATAATTTTCTTGGTACATATACTCTTCTTTGTTTATAATTATACTGAATGTTTAGTATGGAGATCATTTTAACTACTTCCTATTCTCATTATGAATTAAAATACAACTTACTAAAATTCATAATTATTTGAATTCAGACATATAATAACCAACAAAATATGGAAATTGATATAGATTTATTGTCTGCCAGCTAATGCGCTTAATAATGGGTTTGTGTGTGTGTGTGAGTGTGTGCACACGTGAGTGTGTGAATACATATAGAATTTTTGCACTACTGTTTTTTGAAGGAAAATTAAAGTTTTGAACATAGTCTCAGAGGGGGAAAAAAACCTATATAACAAGTATATGAGAAAAGCATATGGAAATAAGTGCCAAACCAATGAAGCAACTCCTAGCTTATTAATGACTATCTCTACTCTATTCTCTATTAATAACTCTTTGGAATGTACTTTTTAAAAAGAAGAATATGACTTTCATAGATTGTAGTTATTAATAGAATAAAGCTATTAAAGTAACACAACCAGTAATTATTTTGAAGACATCAAGTCTGTCCCTGGGAAGATCTTCAAGAAACAGAATATCACATATCATTGTCAAATACTTAAAAAAAACAATCTTGATTAGGAGTCAGGACAAGGAGAGTCTTAAGCATTCATTAGATAAAGAATCATAGCTCCCATGGGTAAACATATCCCCAAAGATCATTCTGGGCCCAGGACCAAAGGCTGGGCTACTTATTGAAATGGACACATTAGTTAAGATAAAGGAAGTGTGACTTCTGTTGTAGATAAGCTCTATACAATATTTGTAGGATGATAAACTATATCCTAGGGACATAAGATGATTTGATCTAAGATATAAATATTATTTCCAGAATGAGGGCAATATATGCTAATATTTTATTGACACTTTTAAACATTACTGTGGAAGGCTCAAGCTACACACTGTGACTTAAAGGGGAATGAGATATAAGTGTAGGATTACTCTGCTGGCTCCAAATGATTATGGCTTATATTTCCCCCTTGCAGAAATACATGAAATTTGGGAATTAATATACAATGTATTATAATGAGTTTATGTTCTTTACGAGGGTCTGGGGAAAAAATAACTAATGAGAGCAGTGAATACAGAGATGCTAGCATGGCATATGGCACTTCTATTAAAGTGAATTTTTCAGTGCACAATTTATCTAAGAATCATCAGTGCTTTTAATATTAAGATTGATTTATCTGCCTTTTAATTAATGCAATTTTTGTTAAACATTGCATTTTTTCAATATATCAATTACTGACAAAGACATATATTTGAGACAGAAAGAAGCATAAGTATTTTTT
>SJYC01126878.1:0-12818 GCA_006408675.1 Madoqua kirkii
TATAGTTTCCTTTGTTGTGCAGAAGCTTTTAATTTTAATTAGATCCCATTTGTTTATTTTTGCTTTTATTTCCAGTATACTGGGAGGTGGATCATAGAGGATCCTGCTGTGATGTATGTCGGAGAGTGTTTTGCCTATGTTCTCCTCTAGGAGTTTTATTGTTTCTGGTCTTACATTTACATCTTTAATCCATTTTGAGTTTACTTTTGTGTGTGGTGTTAGAAAGTGATCTAGTTTCATTCTTTTACAAGTATTTTAAGATATTTTGAAAAAAATAATCAAACAAGCAGATATACATTCAAAAATTTTCAAATGTACAGAGGAAAATATAATTTTAAAAATACCCCTCCATTACTGAACACCAGTCCCAGTCCCCAGAAGCAAAAATTGTTAATAATTTCTTATGTTTCTATCCAGAAATTATCTATGCTGATAAGCCTAGGTTAACTTATTTTTGTTACCAAAAATTGGACTCCTATATACAAACTGTGAAGAGTTGACTCATTGGAAAAGACTTTGATGCTGGGACGGATTGGGGGGCAGGAGAAGAAGAGGATGTTAGAGGATGAGACGGCTGGATGGCATCACCAACTTGATGGACATGAGTGAGGCCTAGCATGCTGTTATCCATCGGGTCACAAAGAGTCAGACATGACTGAGTGATTGAACTGAACTGAACTGAAGATGCTGGACTTGCAATTGGAATTCACTAGGAGCTACACCCTGTGAACCGAGAGACCCAGTTACAGCCTTCGAAAAACTGTAATACAGCCTTGACTTTTAACTTCTGACTGAATTGAAGGAATCTACTCTTTCTGCTCTTGGAGCAAAATGAATATAAGCAAGTCTTTATGCTTTACATATAGAACATCAGATATTGAATTAAAAAGTACTATGTATGCCAAAAAACCAACCCATAACTATCTGACCTCACACCAAGAGAAAAATAGTTAATCAAAAGAGATCGACAGGTTATCCAGATATTGAAATTGTCAAATTAGGACATCCCAAGTATCCTGACCATTATGTTCAAGAAAATAAAAAGGTGAAAATAGATGAAGAAATGGACAATTTCACCAGACTATTTAAATCTCAAAATAAGTCAAATGGAAGTTATAGAAATGCAAAATGCAGTAATGAAAATCACAAACTTGATAAGAGGACAGACCAGCAGGCTAGACAGAGAATAATAGTTAACTGCTAACTGAAATACAGAAGAATAAAAAAGGTTTAAAATAAAGAAATATATGTAAGAAAAGCAATTAAAATGTCCAACTTATATTATCTGAGAACAGAAGGAAAAGAGAGAGAATCAGCAAAGCAATGCTTAAAGAGAAAAAGATTGAGGAAGTCATCAAGTTACAGATGCCTAAAGCTCTCCGCACACCAAAAGGATAAAATTAAAGAACGGGAAATCTCCACACATCATGATCAAACTACTGAAAATCAAACACAAAGGGAAAATCTGAAAGTACCAAGAGATGCAGAGGATGGTGGGGCACAGGAGATATACATTACTAAAACCAGGAACAATAAGCCTAACAAGGGATTTTCAACACAAAGGATTAGAGCTCCAAAATAATTATATGACATCTTGAAGGTACTCAAATCCATATTTGCCCACCTAAAATTCTATACACAGTAGGGGTAAAAATCCAGAGATTTGCACTAAAAGAAACAATGAAAAGGTACCTTTGGCAAAAAAAAAAGATGACCCTATATTCAGTGAGAAATAAAGAACAGTGGAAATGATAACCATGTAGCAAGTATAACTATATTGACTAAGCAAAATAATAATAATTTCTTTTTAGGTTTAAGTATATACACAGAATTAAAACTATGGCAATAACACACAAAACAAATAAATGGAATATACGTCGTCTAAATTCCAAGCAAAACTGGGGAATGGTCAAGTTATATCTTATAGCTTCACTATATTAAGAAAGGTATGCATCTTGTAATCTCAAAGTAAATAGTAAATAGAAAAACAATATATAACTACCAAATTACCAGAGGTAATAGAGGAATAACTTTTAAATGGATTCATCTGAAAAGAGAAAAATAAAATTAAAATAGGTAGAACTAATTTTAAAAACACAAAGATGGTAAATATAAACTCAAATATATAGCAATTAAATAAATATTAATGAAATATTCCCAGATTATGAAAAGTAAAAACAAAGAACAATACAAGCACATGTTCTAACAAAATACGGGATGCTGATGGTTGAAAGCGAAAGGCCAGAAAAAGATGTGCAATCAAATAGTAACCAAAATAAGATGGTGTAGCTAGTTAGTATAAATTTTTAGAGACTTTAAGTAAAAAAGCATTCTTGACTAGAAACCAAGAATAGGCATGTATTAGTTGCTCAGTCGGCCACTGTTTCCCCATCTATTTCCCATGAAGTGATGGGACCAGATGACGTGATCTTAGTTTTCTGAATGTTGAGCGTTAAGCCAACTTTTTCCCTCTCCTCTTTCACTTTCATCAAGAAAAACTTTAGTTCTTCACTTTCTGCCCTAAGGGTGGTGTCATCTGCATAGCTGAGATTACTGATATTTCTCCCGGCATCTTGCTTCCAGCTTCTGCTTCATAGGGCCACATGTCTTCCCAACCCCCTGACAGTCAAGCTTACAAGTTTCAAGACACTTTGGCTACTTAGTACCTAGAGAATATAAGAAATTACTTTTCTTTTGTCACGACTTCCTAAATTATATACTTTGATGATTTATTTTGAGATTTCACATAGCTGTCTCAGATCGCAGTCAGATTTTTGCATCAAAGAAAGTGACACACTAATTTCCCTTCAAACACTAGAATGTCAAATGACAGATCGCTGCATCCTGCCAAAGTTTATCACAGTATATTCAAGCTGAGGCTATACTGACATAAAACCCAAATATCCAAATGAAGAGTGAAATATCCAAAGAATCATTTGAATGTTTCTATATAATAAGACTTAGTTAAAAATTATTTCAATTGCCTATATGTCCAAATATGAAACCAGAGCCCAAGAGATGAAGTTTCAAAAGGCAAATAGCAATAAAATGATAACTGGAATACTGATTGGCTTCTGTATAAATGGGCACAAGTGAATATGGATATATCATGTAGACAAAAAAGACTGAATCTCTTTTTTAATGATAAAGATTTTGCACTGCTTTTGTTTTTAGAGGAATTAGCTAACAATTTTTTTTAATATTTAATTTTTAAAATTATTTCAAAACTAACATTTGTCTATAGTATCTCCTGGGATAACAACCCCTTATTTAATGATAATGAGCTTCTGAGTTGCCTTAATCCTTACTGTTAAATGCAATAAAGAATACAGTTGCTGGGTATTATTTGACAGGCTTTTATATAATTGCCTTAGTCACTTAATAGGAAATGACTCCAACCTGTTTTGCCAATGGAAGTTAATAACAACTGAAGAGATGACAGTGAATGTAAATTAGTTTTTCCATTTGGGGCCTTGCTAATATATCCTCTAAAAATCAATGGTGTTTCCCAACTTCGGTTCAGTTCAGTTCAGTCACTCAGTCATATCCAACTCTTTGTGACTCCATGAATCACAGCACGTCAGGCCTCCTTGTCCATCACCAACTCCCGGAGTTCAATCACTCACGTCCATCGAGTCGGTGATGCCATCCAGCCATCTCATCCTCTGTCATCCTCTTCTCTTCTTGCCCCCAATCCCTCCCAACATCAGAGTCTTTTCCAATGAGTCAGCTCTTCGCATGAGGTGGCCAAAGTACTGGAGTTTTTCAGCTTTAGCATTAGTCCTTCCAAAGAACACCCAGGACTGATCTCCTTTAGAATGAACTGATTGGATCTCCTTGCACTCCAAGGGACTCTCAAGAGTCTTCTTGCACTGAGACGACCCAGAGGGATGGTACAGGGAAGGAGGGGGGAGGGGGGTTCAGGATGGGGAACATGTGTATACCTGTGGCGGATTCATGTTGATGTATGGCAAAACCAATACAATATTGTAAAGTAATCAACCTCCAAGTAAAATAAATAAATTTATATTAAAAATTAAAAAAGAGTCTTTCCCAATACCACAGTTCAAAAGCATCAATCCTTAAGTGCTCAGCTTTCTTCACAGTCCAACTCTCACATCCATACATGACCACTGGAAAAACCATAGCCTTTACTAGATGGACCTTTGTTGGCAAAGTAATGTCTCTGCTTTTGAATATGCTATCTAGGTTGGTCACAACTTTCCTTCCAAGGAGTAAGCGTCTTTTAATTTCATGGCTGCAATCACCATCTGCAGTGATTTTGGAGCTCAAAAAACTAAAGTCTGCCACTGTTTCTCATCAATTTCCCATGAAGTGACAGGGCCAGATGCCATGATCTTTGTTTTCTGAATGTTGAGCTTTAAGTCAACTTTATCACTCTCCTTTTCCATTTTCATCAAGAGACTTTTTAGTTCCTCTTCACTTTCTGTCTTAAGGGTGGTGTCATCTGCATATCTGAGGTTACTGATATTTCTCCCAGCAATCTTGATTCCAGCTTATGCTTCTTCCAGCCCAGTGTTTCTCATGATATAATCGGCATATAAGTTAAATAAGCAAGATGACAATATACAGCCTTGATGTACTCCTTTTCCTATTTGTAACCAGTCTGTTGTTCCATGTCCAGTTCTAACTGTTGCTTCCTGACCTGCATATAGGTTTCTCTTGAGGCAGGTCAGGTGGTCTGGCATTCCCATCTCTCATGGTAGCAGTTTGGCTTCCAATGATTAAGTAGCTATTTAAAAGAGGTCAGTTGTGGTAAATAAGCCAAACTCCCCAACTCCCAAAAGATACAGAGGCCTGGACACCAACATGGCTTTATACCTCCATCACTAGGTGTTATAACATGACATCCATATTCTTAAGTGGTTTTATTAGCTTCAACTACTTGCAATACTTAATATTTAATAGCAAGGGAGAATTACCAATGATTAGCTCCTGGAAAGTGGACAATCTGCTCACATTAAACTGATTTTTGCCCATCAGAGTTCCCCAGGCTAGATTCTTAACAAAAATGAGTAAGAAAGTGAGATCATTGCTATGAAGTATTGTAGGGACCCATCAAGTCAGAGCTTTCTTTGAGTTACCTGGACACAGACTCAAACTACACAGGACAATGAGCACCTGCTGAGAAAACCTAGTAACACACCTGTTTGAATTTCAGCAATCAGAAATGGGTGTTATCTTTTTGGTCAAATAAAACATACTGCGAAATAAAATGATGGCATTTTGTGAGTGTGGCATCAGGTATAATGAATGATTATTGTAACCACAAAGCAAATATCACAGAAAGCCAACGAACATGTATTTACCTTCTCTGCCACAGATTTACATAATGTGTGTGGAATTAAATGGATGATTGTGTGCATGTGTGTGTGTGCATATGTGTGTTTGTGTGTGTGTGTGTATATGCATGTGTGTGTTACTTAAAGCTCTGGGATCAGACAGATTTGAGTTCAAATTCTAGTCCTGCCATTTGAAAACTATTAGAAAAAAATCTTTCAAGTCCCAGTTTCATGACTGATAAAATGAGAATAATAATTGTACCTAGTTGTCAGCTATAAGAAGTAAAATAATGCCCATTAAAATATATCACTGCTCCTGGAAATGCTTAATAATTTTTAGCTACATTCATGTTATTGTAGTCAGTCATATATATGGTTCCCAGAGAGAGTAAAAGCCAAAGAACCAAGATACCCAGTTAAATTTTAATTTGTTTGAATTTTACATAATGGATAATTTCTTACCAGAAATATGTTCCATGCAATATTTGGAACAAACTTATTCTTAAAAAGTTATCTATTATTTTTCTGAAATTAAAATTTATCTGGGCATCCTTATTTTACTGACAGCCCTGTTTATACATCATGTGAGCAAGAAAGTTTATTTATCTGTGACTTAGTTAAAATCCTAGGCATATATCCAGGAAGAACCATAATTCGAAAAGACACATGTACCTTCATTGCAGCAATACTTACAATAGCCAAGACATGGAAGCAACCTAAATGTATATCAGTGGATGAATGGATACAGAAGATATGGTGTGTATACACACACACACACACACACACACACACAGAAATATTACTCAGTCATAAAAAAGAATAATATAATGCCATTTGCAGCAACATAGATGGACCTAGAGGTGATCATACTAAATGAAGTAAGACAGAGACAAATATATCATGATATCATTTATATGTAGAATATAAAAAAATGATACAAATGAATGTCTATATAAGATAGAAATAAACCCACAGATGTGGAAGACAAACTTATAGTTACCAAAGGGGAAAGCTAGGGGGAGGGATAAATTATAAATTTGCAATTAACATAGACACATTATATATAACATAGATAACCAACACAGATCTACTATATAGCACAGGGATTTATACTCAATGTTTTTTAATAATATATATGGGACAATAATCTGAAAAAGAATATATACACACATGTATATAACTGAATCACTTTGCCGTACACCTGAAGCTAATACAACGTTGTTAATCAACTATATTTCAATTTAAAAAACCTATTGATCAATAAAAGAGATTAAAATCAATCAAACAAAATAGGCACATTAAAATTTCTTTTTGTTTATTTTATGTAAAGAAATAGTCCCGCAGTTTTGAGTCAGTGTCTATACATTTAACCTCAGATTTAAAAAGTTCATATTCTGATTAAGAGATGCTTGTCTTGGAGAGTTTCACCTATAAAAAGGATCAAAGTTTACTTGTGGAAAAGCTCCAAGCCTTCAAAAGGAGCTGTAGCACAAACTGCTGGCTACAAGAAGTCCTCCCAGCCAGGCCTGCCTGCCCCACGCCTCTGTGCTTTATCTTCTGCTTGGCTCCTGGCAGCCTGTGACCCCAGACTGAGCCATGGACTTCGGCTCTCCCATTGGTATCTGTGCTACCCCAGGCTCTGGCCCCAGTCACGTCCCTGATGCTGTTTCAACTGCATGGACTGTGCTTTGGAATGCTGTCCATGTTTTCTCAGCCTTTCCACCCTTGTTTTGTTCCTGGCTTGACTTAGCACCCTCAGCTCAGTGCCAATATCTTGCACAAGTCCATTCTGCTGTTACCAATACAAGAACTGTTTTCTAAGCCTCAACAGATTAGACTCTACAAATCAGTGAAAGAGCCAGATATAACAGGAACACTGATAGCGGTGAGAAATTATGGTTAGCCACCTGACAGCAGTTTTAGGCTACAATAATAGTGTGCCACTGGTGGAGAACTTATGTATGTCACACACTTAGATACATTGTCTCTTTTTATCTTCCTGAGAGTGGGTGATACTATACCCATTCTACAGATGAAGAAAGTGAGACCACACTGCTACTGTGTATCAGAACTAGAACTGAATACTCTTTCTAACTGCACACCACATGCTTTTGACAGCAAAAGGCTATATACTCAACAAAAGAGGGCACAGAAAAGCAAAGCCTTAGTGGCATGAACCCCAAAAGCATTGTAGTCTTCGGCCAGTGAATCTGGTACTAACAGTGATTATTTTTACCTATATTCACTGTCTCAAGAGTACAATGTTACCTTGGGATTGGCAGATACAAACTATTATACATAAAAGAGATAAATAACAAAGTACTACTGTATAGCACATAGAAGTATATTCAATAGCCTGTAATAAATCATAATGGAAAAGAATATGAAAAGGATGTATATATGTATGTACAACTGAATCATTTTGCTGGATACCAGAAAATCATACGACACTGTAAATAAACTACACTTCAACAAAAAAGGAAAACTGTACAGTATTACAATATATATATTACAGATATATGCATATACATATATTTATTTACAGGACTTCCCTGGCAACTCAAATGGTAAAGAATCTGTCTACAATGCAGGAGATCAGGTTTAATTCCTGGGTTAGGAAGATCCTCTCGAGAAGGAAATGGCAACCCGCTCAAGTATTCTTGCCTGGGGAATTCCATGGACAGAGGAACCTGACAGGCTACAGTTCATGGGGACGCAAACAGTCGAACATGATTGGATGACTAACACAACACATATTTATTTATACATATATTCATATATATGTGTGTGTGTGTGTGTGTGTGTGTGTGTGTGTGTGTGTGTGTGTGGTATTGCATCATCATACTCTTAAGCCCAGATGGCCCCACTCTATTAGGATGCAGGTCAGCCTAATATTTAATTATAAAAGGTAGACTCACCACAGAGTCTTAACTCATTCATAAAGACAATATGGTGAGGTTATTAAACAAGTTTGAGGGAAGTGTGGTCAGAGGACTGGTTTCAATTCTTGATTCACTCCTTCCTACTAGTTAGGAGAACTTGACCAAGTTCTCAACTTCTTCAAACCTCAGACTCTATGATAAAATAATGCTGATAGTACCTACCACATATGTTGGGAGTGCGGATTAAATGACAGTACAAGTGATGTGATCATTAACTCAGTGACAGACAAATCACCATCACTGAAAAATGTTAACTTAAAGTAACACCAGGAAATATGTGGTATGTTTTAGATTTTTCTCTAAAACAGTTATTTTATTAAAAAGGACAAGCTGTTTTTTAAAAGGAATGCTGCTGCTGCTGCTGCTGCTGCTGCTGCTGCTGCTGCTGCTGCTGCTGCTGCTGCTGTTGCTGCTGCTAAGTCACTTCAGTCATGTCCGACTCTGACCCCATAGACGGCAGCCCAACAGACTCCCCCGTCCCTGGGATTCTCCAGGCAAGAAATGCAGCCCTTAGCTAACAGGAAGTCAGTTATTCAAAATAATTCATATACTACTGTTCCCAACAGCATAGCTGTATACAGTTGACCCTTGAATAATGCAAACATTGGGACCCCCACCCATTGCCAAGTTGAAAATCCACTTATAGCTTATAGTCAACCCTCTGCATACATGGTTCCTCTGTATTTCAGGCTCTATATCTCTGCATCTACATTCAAAACTCATATTGCTGTAATACTGTAGTATTCACTATTGAAAAGTATCTGCATATAAGTGGGCCTGCACAGTTTAAACTCCTGTTGCTCAAGGGTCAGTTGTATACGTATATATTTGTACACACACAAAGCAGTTTCAAAGTCTAAAGTTTCTTTAATTTACATAAGCCATTATAGTCCCATGACTCTGGTTTTTTAGAATTTGAGGAACTATAGTCTAAAAAGACTTCCCTCATAGCTCAGTTGGTACAGAATCCGCCTGCAATGCAGGAGACCCCAGTTCAGCTCCTGGGTGGGGAAGACCTCCTGGAGAAGGCACAGGCTACCGACTCCTGTATTCTTGGGCTTCCCTTACGGCTCAGCTGGTAAAGAATCCACCTGCAATGTGAGAGACCTCGGTTTGATCCCTGGGTTGAGAAGATCCCCCAGAGAAGGGAAAGGCTATCCACCTCAGTTTTCTGACCTGGAGAGTTCAGTCCCTATCATGAGGTTGCAGAGAGTCGGATGCAACTGAGCGACCTTCACATAATCTATAGTATGGGCACCTCAGCCTCATGTCAGTAATAGACTTCTGTATACTCTTTATAATCTCCCTCTCTATATCTGTACTGATATAAACAGGTATAAACATCCACGATCTATATACTACACCTATCACCTATTTCCTGCAGACTTGCTCCCATGTACTCATTTAGCAGATATAGTCAATCAAGGGGAAAATCTACTAGAGCCCAGAGAGTGACCCAGAAAGGAATTATTTCTAGAATAATTACAATGCAACCCACCTCCACCTTCAGGAATTGTCATTTTTAAGTGACTAATTAAAGAGTTAAAAGTGGTAAAAAAAAAAATTAAAAAGTTGGAATGGGCTCCTCTGTCCAGCATTTGGGGAGTTAGCCTATGTGGTCTCTGCATGTGGGTTTGTTTGGGAGACATGGCAAGCACTTGAGAGGGCAGCTGTGCTGGGTAGAACCTGCACTGGGCATGATGGCCAAGGGTGTGGATTGGAATCCTAGTTCTCCACATCCTGGCCAAGCCTCTTAAAATTGCAGAGCTTCAGTTTCCTCATCTGTACCATGTGAATGATACCGCCTACATCAGAGGATTGTTGCTATCAGAAGGGTTTTGCGTGCAAACACTTCTACACAATGTTTGGCACAGAGAAGGCACTTAATAACTTGATTGAAAACTGCTCTTCTAGAAAGAGTTAGTAGAAGCAGAATCGGATGCTCTTGGAGGAAGTGCCTAGTAGTTTCAATAAGGAATCAGAGAAATCTTTCTGAACAGTTGGCAAGTCTTCAACATTAAAAGACATAAATGCCATTTCAGCATTTGGGAACTTACAGATTCAAACCTTGTGACACTTACCTCTTACCAACTGCCCAGTGAATTAACAAAGTACATACTGAAGGCATAGAAAATCTTTAAAAGTGTGTGTGGGAATGAATGTATTTAATATCACTGGACTGTATACCTAAGATGGTTATAATTGTCAATTTCTTTTCTTTTTTAATTAATTTTTATTCTAGTGTAGTTACATTACAATGCTGTGTTAGCTTCTGCTGTACAGAAAAATGGATCAGCCATATGCATACACATGTTCCCTCTTTCCTTCCCATTTCAATCACCATAGTGCCTTGAAAATTGGTCAGTTTCATTTATGTATTTTACTACAATAAAAACATGGGGGTGAAAGTGTGTATAAGAAGGTGAAATGTGGAATATGTAAGGGACAATTGTTATTATACACCTAACATAAAAGGTTTTTTCCTGTTGTATTTTTGTTTTTCTTGTTTTCTCTGGTTTAATAAATTTAAATTTAAAGCCTTAAAAAGCATAAGACTAAGAGTACTTATTATGAACTTTTTGATTTGTGCAGTATCACATGGGAAGGTTGGAGAGGGTCAGAGTACAAACTGATAATGCTATACATGGGTGAATTCTAGAACACCTGCCTAGAATATCACAGGATTAAAACTTTTACAACAGAGCAAACCAATGAAGTGAATTTACCTAATGGCATTATGCCAAGCTGGCTCAACTAGTTTTTTGAATGCTCAAATACTCCCTTTTGCATTTTCATTACCTGTACAGATAAATACCCAGTCCAGTACTCTTGCCTGGGATATCCCATGGACAGAAGAGCCTGGCAGACTACTGTCCATGGAGTCACAGAAGAGTCAGACACAGTTTGGTGACCGAATAACAACAGATATTACATAAAATTGTGTAACAGTCCCTGATGCATATCTAGTACTTCAGTGACCTTCTATCAATGATTTTTAAAGTACATATGCATCCAACCCAATTATAAAGGTAATTTACACCAAGAATAAGTTAAAATGTAGAAAAACATATTTAATGCAATTTTTTGTATATTACCATACAGCTGTGGTTTATATAGATTCTATGTCTTTTTAATTTAATATACAATTATAATTTTGATGCTATATTTTTACAAAAGCTTCAAAATTATCACTCTGAACAGTTAACATAAGTTTTACTTGTTGAGTTTGCAAAACTATTTTCTTACAGTTGGATATTTGAGAGGTTTCCAATTTGGGGTTGCTATTTTTAAATGCAATAATAAATATGTTTTTTTATACTTTTAAATACTTTGTATCATTTCCATAGGACAAATCTTATTAATCAAAGTATTTGTCTATATTTTATACATTGCCAAATTATCTTGCAAAATGATCATACCAGTTATATTCTGCCACAAAATATCAGAGTTGCTGTTTTCATTATCTTGTTGACTTTAAGGGTGAATAAATAATACTGTACTCTTTTAACTTGCTTATACATGATTACTAAAAATATTGAGCTAAAGACCATGCTAGGTTATAAACTGTAAGAGACAAAAAAGCACACACACTGTCATAGCAGTTGATAAGAAGTGTGTGAATCATCTCCACATATTCCTCCCCGGTTTAAAGATCTTTGTTTACCTCCCAGCCTTCAGTTTTTTGAAACTCTATTTTATCACCTTCATAGAGTACTTGCATACATAATATGAACTTAGGTATATTACCATTGACAGTTACAAAATTCAATAGGTATCATGAAAAATGAACATTTGTATGTATAACATTTATTGAAAACTGAATTCAGCTTTTAAATTACATACAAGACATCGTTAAACATGTTTGTATCATGAAAGAATTTGGGAATCTGGTAAAAGCTGTACATCCTTTTTTTCTACAAAAGCAGATCTGAACTGTAGGAGATTGACATTCCCCATCAAGAGTATCTGAGAAATCAAATCTAAAATCCTCTTATACCCGAAATCTGGTTCCTTCTTCCTTAACAACAGAACTTCTTATTTTTAACTAGGTACATGGCTGCCCAGAATAAACACTACATTTTGCAGCTTCCTCTTGTACAAGGTTTTCATGCATTGGAGAAGGAAATGGCAACCCACTCCAGTGTTCTTGCCTGGAGAATCCTGGGGACGGCGGAGCCTGGTGGGCTGCCGTCTATGGGGTCGCACAGAGTCGGACACCACTGAAGCGACTTAGCAACAGCAGCAGCTTGTAGAAGGTGTAGCTATATGATTTCATACTGGCCAATGGAATGTAAGCAAGGTCTGATGGGCATCTTCAGTAAGGTAAGTGGGCGTGGCCTTCTTACCTCCTTCCTTTCTGCTGCCTGCATAACCAGAGTTGTGGAGCAACTTTCCTGAGATGTGTATAAGAGACAGGAGCTTCAGTTTCCTCATCTGTACCATGTGAATGATACCGCCTACATCAGAGGATTGTTGCTATCAGAAGGGTTTTGCGTGCAAACACTTCTACACAATGTTTGGCACAGAGAAGGCACTTAATAACTTGATTGAAAACTGCTCTTCTAGAAAGAGT
>SJYC01126883.1:0-43003 GCA_006408675.1 Madoqua kirkii
AGTGCTGAAGAATCGATGTTTTCGAACTGTGACTGGAGAAGGCTCTTGAGAGTGCCTTGGACAGCAAGGAGATCAAACCAGTCAATCCTAAAGGAAATCAACCCTGAATATTCATTAGAAGTACTAATGCTGAAGCTCCAATAATTTGGCCACATGATGCAAAGAGCTGATTCACTGGAAAAGCCCCTGATGATAGGAAAAATTGAAGGCAAAAGGACAAGGGGTGGTAGAGGATGAGATGGTTAGATAGCATCACCAACTCAATGGACATGAGTCTAAGCAAGCTCCAGGAGACAGTGGAGAACAGGGACACCTGACATGCTGCAGTCCATGGGGTTGCAGAGTTATGACTTGGCAACTAAAAAATAACAACAATATGTATATCTTATGCTCCAGATAAAATGGAGAATAAGCTATATCCTCTCAAAGGATATATTCCATTTTCCTACTTGCTTTGCTTCTCCTACTTCTCTCCACCAAGAAGGCTTACTATTCTTTTACTCATTTTTCTTTACCCAATGTATTTGTCACAGGATACCTTAGCTGCTTCTTCTCTCATACTTCTCTAATCTCAGAGTATTTCATCTATTGTATTTACTTTATTAAGTTATGTCTTCCTTAGTAAAATCCTTTAAGATTTTTTTAACGTGGACCATTTTAAAAATCTTTATTGAATCCATTACAATATTGTTTCTATTGTGTGTGTGTGTGTGTGTTTTATGAGACATGTGGGATCTTAGGTTCCCAACCAGGGATTGAACTCACATCCCCTGCACTGGAAGGTGGAGTCCTAACCATTGAATGGCCAGGGAAGTACCTGCAATGTATTCTGATCCTGTAATCACCACAAGTCTCTGGTGATTTTTTGAATGTGCCATGTTCTTCCAAATCCTAAGATTCTATGAAGGGTTTTGGTACTCTTCAACAAAAGTAGCTCTGCTTAGAAGAGAATAAAATTTGAAAACCACTGGATATAATATTACTCAGCTCTTAAACCCATATTTAAGAGCTAGGGAGAAAAGGAACTTTTTCATTTCAATGTGCATCCAAAGTGCCCTGCACGTAATAGGGATCAACAAATATTTAAATACCAATTAAGGCTTTACCTGTTGTGAGTTACTAAAAATGTGAAAATCCTAAAGGAAAACATACATACTTAATTTATAAAGTACTTCTATATCTCACATGAGAGTAGATCATGAAAAGGTTAAACATAAGTCCCTGACCTGTTAAGGAAGATTCAGTTATAGAAATATCATGTTATCTATGTGCTGTGCTCAGTGATGTCCGACTCTTTGGACAGGGGCTGTAGCTCTTCAGGCTCCTCTGCCCATGGGATTCTCCAGGCAAGAATACTGGAGTGGACTGCCATTTCCTTCTCCAGAACTTCCTGACCCAGGGATCACTGAGTCTCCCATATCTCCTGGATTGGCAGGTAGATTCTTTATCACTGTTTCACCAGGGAAGCCCAGATCATGGAAAGGTTGAACATAAGTCCTTGATCTGTTAAGGAAGAAGATTTAGTTACAGAAATGTCATGTCATCTATGTTTCTACCTAATGGGAGAATCATTTGTAGCCTGGAATCCAGGAGGAAGGATTTTTCTCACCAAAAGACAGTCAATTTAACTTTCCCTAACCATGAACAGCTAGTGGTAAAGAACCCTCCCGCCACTGAAGGAGACATAGAGATGAGGGTTCCATCCCTGGGTTGAGGGCTGTAGCCCACCATGCTCTTCTGTCCATGGGGTCACAAAGAGTTGGACAGGACTGAAATGACTGAAACTCTTTATCACTGTTTCACCAGGGAAGCCCAGATCATGGAAAGGTTGAACATAAGTCCTTGATCTGTTAAGGAAGAAGATTTAGTTACAGAAATGTCATGTCATCTATGTTTCTACCTAATGGGAGAATCATTTGTAGCCTGGAATCCAGGAGGAAGGATTTTTCTCACCAAAAGACAGTCAATTTAACTTTCCCTAACCATGAACAGCTAGTGGTAAAGAACCCTCCCGCCACTGAAGGAGACATAGAGTGAGGGTTCCATCCCTGGGTTGAGGGCTGTAGCCCACCATGCTCTTCTGTCCATGGGGTCACAAAGAGTTGGACAGGACTGAAATGACTGAAACACATTCAGCTCAGTTCAGTTCAGTTACTCAGTGGTGTCTGACTCTTTGCAACTTCATAGACTGCAGCACGCCAGGCCTCCCTGTTCATCACCAATTCCCGGAGTTTATTCAAACCTATATCCATTGAGCCATTGATGCCATCCAACCAGCTCATCCTAGGTCATTCCCTTCTCTTCTCTCCTTCAATCTTTCCCAGCATCAGGGTCTTTTCAAATGAGTCTGCTCTTCACATTGGGTGGCCAAAGTATTGGAGCTGGTCACCATGAAAAACAATTTTGTGGTTAGAGAGTTGGAATTTTGATCCACCTGAACCTCAGGGAATTTGAGATGGGCTGAAAATTGAGTTCAGTCGTGTGGCCAATGGTTTACTAAGTCAATCATGTCTAAGTAATGACACCCCAATACAAACTCTGAACCATAAGGCTCATTGGAGTTTCCAGGTTGGTGAACACCTTCACGGGCCGGGAGAAGACTGTATCTAGATTCCAGGAGAAGCGAGCATAAGAGCTTTCTATTTCACCCCACCACCCGACCTTGCCCAATTTCTCTATTTGGTGGTTATAACCTTTATAACAAAACTGCAATCATAAGAACAGAATTCTAACAAATTATACAATCTGAAGATGGTCAGAAGTAGGGGCTACCTTGTGAAGAAACTGCCTTTTACCTGGGTCAGTACTAAATCAAGGTACTTACCATTGGAATTGAATTCTAATTTCAGTGGGTGTAGGGACACCCAGATGGTATCAGAGAATTGGTGTCAGACTGCAGTACTGCAGTTAGTCAGGAGGTAGTTGTTCCTAAGACATATATAAAGCACAGAAATGAGAGACAGTGATGTGTAGAGCCTAGAAAAGAAGGAGAGGCACCCCAAGACCATACACAATTAACAAGAGAAACTTTACCAAGAGTTAAGGAAAAACAAAAAACAAAAAACAATGACTCTTGAGGCAAATTTTTGAGAGTCTTAAGGTAGACTGGGGCTTCCCAGGTGGTGGTACTGGTAAACAATCTGCCTGTCAATGCAGGAGACACAGATTCAATCCCTGGGTCAGGAATACCCCCTGGAGTAGGAAATGGCAACCTACTCCAGTATTCTTGCCTGGAAAATGCCATAGACAGCAGGAGTCTGATGGGCTATAGTCCATGGGGTTGCAAAGAGTCAGACATGACTGACTACACATGAAAAAAATAAACAAACAGGTCTATATTAAATATCTACAAGGTCTATTTCATTATCCACAAATCATTGCTTGATTTAAACAAAACAAAACAAAACCTAGGGTAGACTGAGAAGCAGAACTTGACTCTATCATCCTAACCCAGAATAAGATACCTTTGTACTTAGAAATGACAATGTAAGGAAGCAGTGTATATGGGGATTTCCCTGGTGGTCCAGTGGTTCAGAATCTGCCTGGCAATGCAGAGGACACGGGTTCAGCCCCTGGTCTGGGAAAAATCCATATGCTGCAACTAAGCCCATGTACCACAATGACTGAAGCCCGCGTGCCTAGAGCCCATGTTCCACAACAGGAGAAGCCACCACAAGAAGTCTAAGCACAGCAATGAAGACCCAGCATAGCGATCAATAAATAATTTCTTTAGAAAAAAATTTGAAGTGTATATGGGTGTGGAGGAGTGCAGAGTGCCTCTGGATGAGAACAAAGATAGTTCTCTTAGCCACACATGTTAAGGAAGTTTCACCCATGTTAAAATGAAGACAGAAGGAGGGATCAATAAGAAAACTCTCCCCTGTTGTGCATTATTATGTTTAAGTTAACACTGCAGAGAAATAAATGTCATGTTCAGTGGATGGCATGTATTCAGTTACTTTCACCAAACATTTTCACTGTCTTTCTAAAGTAGGAATTGAAAGCTTACTTCAAGTATTCATGGAAATAGCTCCCAGAACTAGCAAACTGTGTAGTCAAAATTCTGGTACACCTATAGACAAGAGCAAATGCACGTTAACCACCTTATTTCACCTTAACCAGGCTTTTGACTAAATGGTTTACATATTCCACTTCTCTTTAATAAGAGTTCCAAACTGAACAGACATGTTTAAAGAAAACAATAATAAATAAATAAAAATCTAAGACCTGGGACTGGTTCCAGATTGTAAATGGACAAATTGTTTTGGTTCCGGAATTCTGAAAGGAAATATATTGAGAACAGCAACTATTGACTCAGAAGGCAAATTTCCCTGCTGAAATATGCAGGAAGTGGGAGTGATGTGAATGAGTGTGTGAAGGGGCATTATGTTCTGACTTGATGAAGTCAAGAATGAATAAGCTTAGTTGACCATTATCAAAATATCATGGGAACCATAAAGTTTACCTTCTCTCTTTCTTACAATCTGATAATCCTTAGAAAACATAAAATATTTCTTCCTGCTCATTGACTAAATGGTTTACATATTCCACTTCTCTTTAATAAGAGTTCCAAACTGAACAGACATGTTTAAAGAAAACAATAATAAATAAATAAAAATCTAAGACCTGGGACTGGTTCCAGATTGTAAATGGACAAATTGTTTTGGTTCCGGAATTCTGAAAGGAAATATATTGAGAACAGCAACTATTGACTCAGAAGGCAAATTTCCCTGCTGAAATATGCAGGAAGTGGGAGTGATGTGAATGAGTGTGTGAAGGGGCATTATGTTCTGACTTGATGAAGTCAAGAATGAATAAGCTTAGTTGACCATTATCAAAATATCATGGGAACCATAAAGTTTACCTTCTCTCTTTCTTACAATCTGATAATCCTTAGAAAACATAAAATATTTCTTCCTGCTCATTCAGTATATTTAGTATTTTCTGCTTAAGGAAAAAAAATATTAAACTGAACAATTTCTGCTTTAAAACACATTCTAAATTTTACTTTTATAAGATCCCATGTTCTCTTAACAGTCTCAAAAGGTCACCTAAAAATATTTTCAAAAAATTTATATAACAATTATAATGTTAATGTCATAAAATCTGACATAAAATTTCCAAAAGTAGGCAAATCATTGGATCATAAAAATAACCACAAATTCAGAAAATGTGATTTGCCATAGCACAATACTTTAAAATGTGGTGGTAATTTTATGTGTCACTTTAGCTGAGCCACGGTTCCCAGATATTTAGACAAACACTATTCTAGATGCTTCTGTAAGGCTGTTTTTGACTGAGATTAACATTTAAGCTGATAAATTTTGAGCAAAGCAGACTGCCCTTCATAATGTGGTGGGACCCATCCAATCAGCTGAAGGCTAAATAGAACATTCAACTGATCTCTCCCCAGGACAAGAAAGAATTTATTAGCAGATAGTCTTCGGACATGAACTGCAGCATCAGCTCCTCCCTGGGTCCCCAGCATGCTGCTCCAGATTTGGGAATCAGCCTCCATGTTTGAGCCAGTTCCTTAAACTTCTTTCTATATATTATATACATTCTACTGGTGATGCTTCCCTGGAAAGCTCTAATATACAATAGAAACAATAAACATAAGTCAATGGGCAAAAGTAGTTTTCAATCCAAAAAGAATAACCTTGAACTAAAGAAGTATTTATGTAATGAATTATATATGTTATAATTAAAAATTCCATATTCACCATTATCTGTTCACTCTTGCCACTCATCACAGATTATCAATGATCAAATTACATTGCCTTTGATAACAGTATTAAATAGTATTTTTAATATATACTGACAAAGGTATTTTCCTTTTCTGCCCAGTTTTCCTCCTTCTGTTAGTACTTGACTTTTCTGTGGGTAATTAATTACCTGTTTGAGGTTGACCTCATGCACTGGGCCAGAGGTAAGCCTGCCTGCATGTGGAAAGTCCCTATATAGGCTAAATGGAAAACTTACAGGCCCTGCAATGTAGTTACAGGTAAAAGGAGGTTCTGCAGTCTTGGCAGAGGCACCAAAGAAGAGAGGTGGTCTAAGTAAACTGCAGTAAGAACTTCAGGACCCAGAACCACATTAGGCCAACAGTCATGGTTCATTGAGGTTTCCTTGACATAGATTCTAGTAAAGTGTTTTCTGAATTCTGTTATCATCACCTCACAGGCAGAAAGGTAAGAGACTTGGACATCTCTTTGTCCGACCAGTCTTCTCACCTGGCAGATTCCTCATTCCACATAAACCACTAACTGCCAGCCCCAGCTTAAATTGATCAGGACAAGAGAAGTTGGCTCATTCTGATATATCTCAGAACCGCTGAAATACTCTAGGATGGGTATGTGACTCGAGTCAGGACACAAGAGCCACCATCTCTGGACAACTTCTGGGAATGCCAGCAAAGACAAGTTCTTCTTCCTTGGGTATTGTGATGCTGTGATGAGTGAAGGCAAGCTCTCCTTTTTCTCACTTGTTGAAAGATCTTTCTAAAAGTATATCATACAGAAAAAAGCAAAGTCAAGACAGGGAGAAAAAGGATACTGTCAGTGAATATCTGTTTGGATCAGCCATACACAAAGTCATAACCACCTCTTGGAACTTTTGATTACAGGGGCCCCCCAAAACTCACATTGAGCTCAAGAATGAGCTCAAATTCTGTTGCTTGCAAACCACAAAAGCCCTAATTCACTTAGATAGCTTTCCAAGAATTATACCTAAAAGTTACAACAAATAAAAGCTACCTTTAGACCTATATCAGGTACTTGACTTTTATGACATAATGTGTTTTAAGACTTTTTGGCAAAGAAACAAAGGCTTCAGTGCAATTGCTCATAAAACTGGAAACTGAATTGAGCAAAGGCTTTTCTCAGAACACTGACCTCATTTTCAATCTGTTCCTTACTTTCCATTAGTCCTTCCTATAACTTATTCAGGGTGAGGAAGATGCTGAGCACAGGAAGTAGAAGACACAGGAAAAAGTGATTGAAACCATACCTCTCTCCCTAAACAGCCACCGCTATTTTCACATTTGTTAAGTGTGTTGTTAAAGCAATTTTATTCTCAAACTTAGGAACTGTTTTGGAATGGAAAACTCCCTCCTTTTCTCTGCATGCTCTTAGTCTATCTACATTTGAGCATCTTTTGTTGTTGTTCTCTCCACTAAACAATTTGAAGTCTTCTAAAATGAGAGAGTCTTGGGCAGGGAACCAACCAAATGATGTCAGGGTTGTACTTCTGTCCTTAGGAAAGGTGTATGAGGCGTTCCATCCCCCAGGCTAGCAAGCACCTCCACTATGGGGGTCACAGCACACCAAGGAGCACAAAATCCAGGGAGGTGTCCCTTTAGTTCCAGGGATAGGAACAATGCAAAGCAAAATCTCTATTGCCCACACACTCATAGGTATAAAAGAGCTGCTTCTGAGGACACACCAGGAGGCATCTAAGTGGACATTACGTGTTTTTGTAAAGAAATGAGTAACTGTCAATGCAAGTCATATCCTTTTACCACAAATACAGTGTCAGAATTTTTTTTTGTTCAATCATTATTTTTAACTTATTTATCTTTAGTGAAGTATAGAAAGTGAAAGTGAAATCAGTTGTGTCTCTTTGTGACCCCGTGGCTGTAGCCTGCCAGACTCCTCTGTCCTCAGGATTCTCCAGGCAAGAGTACTGGAGTGGGTTGCCATTTTGGTTGACTTATAATGTCGTGTTGGCTTCAGGTGTATAGCAAAGTGATTCAATTATTTATATTCTTTTTCAGATTCTTTTCCCTAACAGGTCATTGCAAAATATTGTGCATAGGTTCCTGTGCTGTATAGTAGGTCCTTATTGGTTATCCATTTTATACATAGAAGTGTGTACATGTAAATCCCAAAGTCCTAATTTATCTCTCCCCCCAACTTTTCCCCTTTAGTAACCCATAAGTTTGTTTCCTATGTCTGCAAGTCTATTTCTGTTCTGTATATAGATTCATTTGTAACATTTTCTTTTTTAGATTCCACATATAAGCAATATTATATATTTGTCATCGGCTTACTTAGTATGATCATCTCTAGGTTCATCCATGTTGCTACACATGGCATTATTCATTCTTTTATATGACTAATATTCCATTGTGTGTATGTGTATACACATATACACAAATATATATATATAGAGAGAGAGAAAGAGCTAGGGCTTATATATATATATATATATATATACACACACACACATACACATAACTGGAGCTTCCCAGGTGGCCCTAATAGTAAAGAACCCACCTGCCAATCCAAGACCTAAGAGATGAAGGTTCAACCCCTGAGTCAGGAAGACCCCCTGGAGGAGGAAATAATAATACACACCATGATTCTTGCCTGGAGAATCCCACTGACACAGGCAGAGGAGACACAGGCTACAGTCCCTGGGGTCACAAAGAGATGGACATGACTGAAGGGACTCAGCTCACATGCACACACATATTATAATCAGGTGCATGCATGCTCAGTTGCTTAGTTGTGTCTGGCTCTTTGTGACCTCATAGACTCCAGCCTGCCAGGCTCCTCTGTCCATGGGATTTTCCAGGTAAGAATACTGGAGTGGGTTGCCATTTCTTCCTCTAGGGGATCTTCCCAACCCAGAGATCAAACATATACAGGTTTGATATATATTTAATCTACTCTAAGTAGTCTGATACAAACACTGGGGTGCATGTATCTCTTCAAATTATGGTTTTCTCTGGATATATGTCCAAGACTAAGATTGTAGGATCACATGGTGGTTCTGTTTTCAGTTTTTTAAGGGACCTCCACGCTCTTCTCCATAATGGCTGTACCAATTTACACTTCCACCAACACTGTACAATTTTTTGTTAATGCCAGGTTATCTGAGACTCTCTAGTCAGTGACAGTATGTAACTATACAGAAGGGAGAAACACAATCCCTTTTAGCCAACAGCAGGGTAAAGTCAAATAAGTGCAGACTGCAGCTTCAGAATTTAGATAAAGTGGCAAAACAGAGAATGGATAGATGATAATTTGTAGATTCTAGACACATGAATGTGTTCAAGGAAGTCGTAAAAACCTTTTTTCTAGGGGATGGTTCATGAAAATACCATCTACCATATGCTTGCCTTTGGGCAGGGAATGGATCAGATACATATTTTTAAGCCAGTCTCAGCTCCAAGTCCCAGTCATATGAACATGAAGAAAAAGAGCTGCTGTTGACGGAACCAGCGTGTTTTTCTCTGACTCATTCACATTATGCAGAATTGGCTCAAAAAAGAGAACAGATGTGGGTCATCAGGGTGCAGTGCCGACTTTTTGGCTCAACTAAGTAAGAAAATCTTCTATATTCCACACTCACAGATGCATGGTATTAGCTAACATTTAACACTTCAAAACAACAGGAGAATAGTTGTAAAAAGGAGAGAAAAAAATTCATCCTTTTTTTCATCACTTGGAGTACAAAACATGTCCAGTAAAAGTCAATCCCTGATACTACTGTATCCAGTGCCATTTTGCAATAAGAAAGCAATAAATTGAATAATCTGTTACTTCTCCCCCAAAAGGCGGATTCTCTAGTGTTTGCATTTCTCAGCCATGAATTGCTAACTCCTGTTATTTTTGTTTTCCAAGAGAGAATTAATCTGAAAGTATAATTTTTTTTTTCCTGGAGATATTCTGCTCATTTTCCAGCTATCTGTGGATAAGTGCATATCTGAATTGATAAAAACCAGATTGTTCACTTCCGATGAAATGTTGATAAAACCACAAACTGCTTTATGAATAAAATTTGGTTTGAATTCTTAACAACATGCAGACTTTTGGCTACTTGCATTCATTGGGGTCAGGTGTGCAGTCACACACTGCCTTGAGATGCCTGGATCAAAGCACAGCCAGATCAAAGCACAGTGGATTAAAACATACTTAAAGGAGTACAGAACCCAGGTTTCCCTAATGGAAGACCAGACTTGGTCCTTAACACATTTGCATAATTCCCATTTGAAATTAATAGGGATTGCAAAAATACATATTTGGGGGGAAATGTTAACTTAATCCAGCTCAGAGAGTGTTCTTTAATAGCTGGTTGTTCAGAAAACTTTATCTGGCATAGCCAAGCATGTCCAGTAGTCCTCTGCTCTCAATTTAGAAAGTCAAGAAGGAAGTCCGTGTGAGTGGAGCGAACGTGTGCACAGCATTTCAGAAGAGGGTTTGGTGACCTTGATGCTCCTCTGTGTTGTTCATGCCACTACTGTTGTAATTTATCAAACACTAATCATAACAACCTTATAAGGTAAAATGAAGACAATGAATGTTTAAGAAGTTAAGTCAATTTTTCCTCAAGTATTACAGGAAGTAGCTGTCAGAATCAGGATTTACACTGATCAAGCCAATATAACTTCCAGAACTCATGCTCTTTTGATACCCAGATGAGCAAGCAACTTGTCAAATGGAGCAGGGGCTTGAACCCCGGAGATACTGAATACCTGAGGATATGTTCAAAAGGTGGACCCTCTAACCAGCTTTGTCCCCAACACTACCCCTGTAGCTATGCACCCAGAAGTAAAAAGAAAGTAAAACCTAATGGGATAAAAAGTGAGGAAGGAATATCATATAAGAAATGAATCACCAGTCTAGGTTCAATGCAGGATACAGGGTGCTTGGGGTTGGTGAACTGGGATGACCCAGAGAGATGGTATGGGGAGGGAGGTGGGACGGGGGTTCAGGATTGGGAACACGTGTACACCCGTGGTGGATTCATGTTGATGTATGGCAAAACAAATACAGTATTGTAAAGAAAAAAAAAAAAAAAAGATACAACTCATCACCCCAAAAAAAGAAAAAATAAGTGAGAAAGGTTGATATTTAAAATGGATAGCCATCAAGCTCCTACTATATAGTACAGGGAACTCTGCTCAATATTATGTGGCACCCTGGATGGAAAGGGAGTTTGAGGGAGGTTGGATACACATGCATATGTATGACTGAGCCCCTTTCCTGTCCACCTGAAGCTATCACAACATTGTTAATCTGCTATATTCCAATATAAAATAAAAAGTTTTTTTTCAAGTAAGAGAGGTTGAATAGAGATGTCTTTAGATCAATCAACCCTCTAACTAACTGCAATCAGAGGTCCAAATAAATTTCTTCATTCTCAATCCTTTGTGAAAAAAATAGAAATCAGTCCTAATTGACATTATCTGGTCCATTTTACTCTTTTGCTATATCACATAATTATTATGTACTCAGTCTAGGATTTTTTAAATTATTCTTTCATTCTTCTTTGTGATAATTCTTTTTGTCTCTGAAAAGTGTTGGTTGTGTTACAAAAAATTACCATATTTTCAATCATAAATGAGAAAATTGAAGGTTTATTCAAAAGCACCAGATTACAAATCTGGGCCAAGAATTTATAAGGTGTTGACTTTTTTGGACACCTGACAGTTTGAATTTCTCCAACTTTTTTGACACAAAAGTATCAGGAGATTAGTTTTTTGGCTGTTCTATATGACTTTGCCAAACCCACATTATGTAGAAATCTATCAATGTAATAAATAATATGAAAAACAAATCCTGGGAAAGGGATTAATTTTGGTGGAGACTTCCTTCAAATAGCCAAATTCATCTTTCTTAAAAGAAGCGGAGGAAGCTGCTAATGTTGCCATGGAAAATCTGAAAGTGAAATATGTTCACTTCTTTTTACTTATCAAAATATCTCAACTTAGTTCAAGCCATGGACTCAAAACATCCTGTGATTGAATGGACAGATTTTTTCTTTTTTCAGTTACTTTCCCTAACTGATTAAAATAGAAAATTTATAGTGTAAGTAATAAATAGAAGTGATATAAAATGCCCCACAATGTATAAATAAATGCAAAAAGACACACAAGGGAAATGGGAAGAAACACTTGGGTCACAAAAAAAGTGGTTTTCAACAAAACAAAATTTCAAGATGTTAAAGAATTAATCAGAAGCTATGATTTTTTTTCCTTAAATAATACAGTAATTACAAGCACAGGCTCAGCCACTTTATAGCTATATCATCTGAGGCAAATTACTTCACATCTCCCCATCTTATTTCACCCCCCATAATATAACAACTTCGAATGTTGTTGTGAAGATTAAATAACTTGATACTTGAAAAGCTCTGAAAATGTTGCCTGATACATAAAAATGTCTCCCTATATAACTGCCAAACAAATATCATTCCTTTATTAAAATCTGAAACTTGAATTTGAAAGGAAGCCACTACTTTTAGAAGGTTGCTTAATGTGTTTAATTCTGTGTATTCTACTCTTTGCATGTCACCATGCTGATATGGTTGCTCCCCTCTTTTAATAGGGAGAAAGGAGATATACTTCAAATCTGGACTCATCTTTTATCTTCCAGCAATTTTATCATCTTTGACATTTTATTTATTTATTTATTTATTTATTTATTTATTTATTTGGCTTTTTGCAACTCTTTATTGGTTTTTATCTGTGTTTTTTTTTTTTTACTTTGCAATATTGTATTGGTTTTGCTGTACACTGACATGAATCCGCCATGCGTGTACATGTGTTCCCCATCCTGAACCCTTCTCCCACCTCCTCCCCATCCCATCTCTCTGAGTCATCCCAGTGCACCAGCCCTGAGCAAACTGTATCAGGCATCGACCATTGCTTTGGGTAAGGACCGAGCCTGAATGCCCCAAGGGCAATCTGACGCTTATTTTAAAAGACTGATCACCTTCAGAGTGATAAGACTAATGAGCAGCAAGGTTAATGGACTCTATGTCTCTCAGGGGTTTTCATTCTTTTATCTCACTGAAACGTATTCAATATTCTTAGGTAAAAAACTCACTGCCAATTGAAAAGACATAAGAGATATGGATTCAATCCCTGGGTCAAGAAGACCCTTTGGAGGAGTGCACGACAACCCTTCCAGGATTCTTGCCTGGAGAGTCCCATAGACAGAGGAGCCTGGTGGGCTACAGCCCAAGGGGTCACAAAGAGTTAGACGTGACTGAAGTGACTTAGCAAACAAAGCAAACTTTTTCTTTAGGAGTAACAGTGAAGTCTTTGTTAAGGTGTATGTGCCAAAAATACTAGTATAGAGGGGAAGGAAAAGAGCTAATTTATCAAACAATAGAATTAATCGTATCTAAACGTCCATTGCTTTAAGTTTGAAGTTTGGTCTAGAATAAGCTTATTCCCTGGTGGCTCAGAGGTTAAAGTGTCTGCCTACAATCCAGGAGACATGTGTTCAATCCCTGGGTCAGGAAGATTCCCTGGAGAAGGAAATGGCAACACACTCCAGTATTCTTGCCTGGAGAATCTCATGGACAGAGGAGTCTGGTGGGCTACAGTCCACAGGGTCACAAAGAGTTGGACATGTCTGAGCAACTTCACTTCACATCAGTTCAGAATTAGTCTTATCTAAATGTCCATTGCTTTAAGTTTGAAGTTTGGTCTAGAATAATGGCTCTTACATTTTAGCATGTGTTAGAATCACTGGGGGGCGGGGGGGGCTTCCTAGGTGGCTCAGTATTTAAGAATCTGCCTGCCAATGCAGGAAAAGGGGGTTCAATCCCAGTGTCAGGAAGATCCCTCGGAGAAGAAAATGGCAACCTACTCCAGCATTGTTGCCTGTAAAATCGCATGGACAGAGGAGCCTGGCAGGCTGTAGTCCATTGGGTTGCAAAGAGTCAGACAAGGCTCAGTGACTGAGAAAGCACATACAGCATAGAACCACTAGGAGGTCTCTAATTCTGGTTCCAGTCCCCAGAATTCCTGATTAAGTAGGACTGGGAGGGGGGGGTCCCAAAAGCTCTCTTTCAAATATGTTCTCAGGTGAACTCATCTCCAGAGATCACACTTTGAGAATCTCTACTCTAAATCTACTTAATAAACCCTCTGGGAAGATTTTTTTTTTTTAATTACCAATGCTTGATAGATCAGAATCTCTAGGAGTAGGTCTGGGCTACTGCATTTTTTCTTAAAATCCTCCCCAGTTGACTCTCTGGTAGAGTCAAGATTGAGAACTCTTGGTCAAGAGAAACGGCTGTCAAGTAAAATGGTGTTGGGCCAGATTTTTTTTTTTTTGGCTGTGCTGGGTCTTTGTTGCTGCGTGTGCTTTTCTCTAGTTGTGGGGAGCAGGGGCTACTCTCTCTAGTTGTGGTAGCAGGCTTCTTGTTGCAACTGCTTTTCCATCACTGAGGCTCTAGGGCTCATGAGCTTCAGTAGTCAAGGTTCCCAGGCTGCAGAGCACAGGCTCAGTAGCTTAGTTGCCCCACGGCATGTGGAATCTTCCTGGACCAGGAACTGAATCTGTGTCTCTTGCATAGGTAGGCAGATTCCTTACCACAGAGCCAACAGGGAAGCCCTGAACCAGATTTATCCCTGGGAAGCTTTCCCAAATCATCCTTACCCCTCCTTCAAGGTTAGATTATACCCTGGGAAGGCAGCGGAAATACAATTTTTAAATGTTTCTCAAAGTTAGTGTTGGGATCACTTCAGTCAAAATTGACATATTCATTAAGAACGAAGATCAACAAATTCTCCAATGAGTTTACACACCCAACTGAAGTTTCAGAACTACTGCTCTAGTGATCAGAAGAAGCAGGTTCTAATTCTTCCTTGCAGATTACAAGTTGCGCTGGAACCTTACAATTAATATGGTAATCAATAAGTTCACCAGCCTTAGAGGGAGGAAAGTAGAGTTTATAATAAAGGAGGAAGACAGGAAGAACAGGGCCAGATGGACTGGGATAGAAAAAGGAGCGCTGATAGAGACTCCTTTCTCCTTCCAAAGGGGCTTCCCTGGTGGCCCAGTGATAAGGAATCTGCCTACCAAGCAGGAGACGTGGGTTCAATCCCTGGGTCAGGAAGATCCCCTGGAGACAGAAATGACAACCCACTCCAGTATTCTTGCCTGGGAAATCCCATGGACAGAGGAGCCTGGCAGGCTATAGTCCATAGGGACTCAAAAGATTCAGGCATGACTTAGTGACTAAACAACAACAACAGCTCCTTACCAAAACCAATAACCACTCAGGTGCCCTCTCCTCTCTGTAATTCGCCTTGGCACACAAGGACAGAAGGTCTTCAGCTGATCCACACTTCTAAAGCACCAAGCAGCCTCTGCCGACAGCTGGGTTGATTGGTTGATTGCCATCTTGACACAGAGAAAACAAGAGAGCAGAAGAATTTTGCAGAGACACATTTTCATTTTCCCTTTAAACAAGGAAAGAAAAGCCATATGTGAGGAAAGATGGGATGCAAACATGATTATATAGCTTGGTGAAAACAAGAGAGACTAATGTAAAGTGAAATGTTTAGGAAAGTGACTACTGAGAAGAGACTGTCCTTGATGATGCTGTTTTACTGAACTTCTGTTCTTCAAAATCCAACACCAGATTACAGGCATTATCATCATAGTATTGATATGATTTCAAAATTGACTTTTGGAGGCATTTCCAAAAAAGACAAAGTTGAATGAAAAGTCATGTCACTTTGGAAAGATCAAAACTGCCTGTGCTGTTGTCAGCCATCATCCTTCTCAATACAGCTTTTCAGAGTTTGAGATTTTGCTCCAAAAACTAAGTGCTCCTGATGCCTTCATGCCAAAGAGGAACCCCAAGCTCTGTTAGATGGATTCTAGGTGAATTTCTTGGCTTATGGCATTTTCTGTGAGCCTACTGCGTATTGTTGGCATCAGCCAAAGAAATGAAAGGCAATCAGTTCTACTTAATCAAATCTACCAAGAGAGTTTTATAACCCAGCATAGGGTTTCTAACAAGATTTTCAAATAACTAAAGACTTTCTGAGTTAAAAATATTGTATCAACTATTAGGGTTACACACAGCTTTTTCTTCATTATCCTATATGTACTCTAACTCCTTAACAATGATTCAAAATTTTAAGATGAAAATCTGCAAACTTCTGAAATCACCTAAGTATATAAAGTATGGCATCCAGTCTCATCACTCAATGGCAAATAGATGGGAAACAATGGAAACAGTGCCAGACTTTATTTTGGGGGGCCTCCAAAATCACTATAGATGGTGACTGCTGCCATGAAATTAAAATACACTTGTCCCTTGGAAGAAAAGCTATGACCAACCTAGGCAGCATATTAAAAAAAAAAAAAAAAAAAGCAGAGACATTACTTTGCCGACAAAGGTCCGTCATGTCAAAGCTATGGTTTTTCCAATAGTCATGTATGAATGTGAGAGTTAGGCTATAAAGAAAGCTGAGTGCTGAAGAATTGATGTTTTTGAACTGCGGTGTTGGAAAAGACTCTTGAGAGTCCCTTGGACTACAAGAAGATGCAACCAGTCCATCCTAAAGGAAATCAGTCCTGAATATTCATTAGAAGGACTGATGCTGAAGCTGAAATTCCAATACTTTGGCCACCTGATGCGAAGAACTGACTCATTGGAAAAGACCCTGATGCTGGGAAAGTGAAGGCAGAAGGAGAAGGGGACGTCAGAGGATGAGCTCTTTGGAGGGCATCACTGATTTGATGGACATGAGTTTGAGCAAGCTCCAGGAGTTGGTGATGGACAGGGAAGCTTGGCATGCTGCAGTCCTTGGGGTTGCAAAGAGTCAGACATGACTGAGCAGCTGAACTGAAATGATATAAAGTTACAAAGTCAAATGATTCCCCTGGGACCTTTCCTGGAAATGAGAGGAAATTGAAAGAGCTTGTTTTCCTTCCATTCTATGGGAAGTAACCAGAGGGTTCTATTTTTGTTAACTTATCAGATTTACTAAGATTTACTATTTCTTAACTTATCAGATTTACTAAGGTTTACTAAGTTCTCATGTAAAATAAAACTGGTTCTGGGAAGACTGCATTCTCCTATGTCAAGCAATTGCTCAGCACTGTAGTAATTACATTACTGTCCCAAAGTTGCTCATCTTTTCAGTAGTCCAGTTCATTGTTCATCACTATTATTCTGAGGAAAAAAACAAGTGTGGAAACTTCTGGAAAGTGTGAACAGATTGGATTTATATGTGTGTAGGGGGATAAGAATAAAGAAAGGAAGACAGTGAGCTGGCCCATTTCCCTTGAAAAGCATAAGATTTAGGATAGTAGTTCAAGGCTATGTCAAGAAAGGATGACCTGCAAATTCAAAATAGCAGCTCCATTTTTTTTACTACATCTTGTAAAGAGAATTTATTTCTGTCTTGGAGAAAGACCATAAATTTTGACTAAACTTGTCAGAATGAGAAAACATCACTTGAGTTTCCTACCAAGCATAAATATAATAAAGGGAAATTTGTTCTATCTTATTTAGAGTCAACAGCACCACCATTTACTGACATGAACTCATGATTTTAGTAAGATGAGAAAAACCTTAGTAATGACAAAATATTGCAAGTGGAATAGCTAGATGATTAAGAAGAAAACACGAGAATAAATTTATGTAAAGGAAAAAGAAAACAGCATTCCATTTTCAAAGCAAAGTACACACATATAATATGTGACACAAGAAAAACATCATCTTTCCAGTATTGTTTCTTTCCTTATGACAAACCCACACAAGTGCATAAGGTGTTTTCCCCTATGCTATTTTGATCATTTACTGACATTTAAGCCATAAATATGATATTAAATGTCACTATTATTAAAAACAAATAATTTCAAATGGGTTAAACTAGCTATTTGGAATAAAGTGTATACGTGTTTTTAAACCAATGATATGAATTCATAATTTTATCTTTAAAAGGGTTTCTAAGTAGTGGATGGAATCAACATATGCTTTAGGGAGGCAATCTTTAAAGTGTGTTCCACAGACCCGAGGGTCACTGAAAATTTTCTGGGGGTTCATGAGATTGACTCGTTCTTATTATTATGCTGCTGCTGCTGCTAAGTCGCTTCAGTCGTGTCCAGCTCTGTGCGACCCCATAGACGGCAGCCCACCAGGCTCCCCTGTCCCTGGGGTTCTCCAGGCAAGAACACTGGAGTGGGTTGCCATTTCCTTCTCCAATGCATGAAAGTGAAATCGTTCAGTCATGTCTGACTCTTAGCGACCCCATGGACTGTAGCCTACCAGGCTCCTCTGTCCATGGGATTTTACTAGAGTGGGTTGCCATTGCCTTCTCCTTTTAGTACTATACTAAGATTTTATTTGCCTTTTTGTTATATTTGTACTGATGGTGAAAATGCAAAGATGGACAAACCCGCCAATGCCTGAGCATAAAGTAAGGCCATTGCACTCAACATCATAACTACATACTTTCAATTTAAAATAAATAGTTTCAATTAATTTCCTCTATTTCCCTGATGGTCCAATGGTTATACTCTATACTTCCCCTGCAAGGGGCACATGCTCAATCCCTGGTTGGGAGCAAATACTGTTATGGGCACACCTATAGCTAGTTTTGTGGGCTTCCTTGGTGGCTCAGACAGTAAAGAATCTGTCTACAATGCAGGAGACCCAGGTTCGATTCCAAGGTTGGGAAGATCCCCTGGCAAAGAGAATGGCTACCCACTCCAGTATTCTTCCCTGGAGAATCCCCGTGGACAGAGGAGTCTGGTGGCCTATAGTCCACGAGGTCACAAAGAATCAGACACAGTTGAGTGACTAACACACTTCAGAGGTAGTTTTGTAAGGGCAATTAGTCAGAAAAACATTATGGAGTTAAGACCATTCAGAGACTTAGAAGTCCATACTCTGTGAAGAGGCACAGTAATCTGAGGGTTGTAGCACACTGATCTTCCAATCCCATTCATACTACTCTCCCTGCTTGACAACATGATGCAAAATTAAGGTCATTTACCTTTTCTTGCAGCATCTTAAAAATAAATTGTCCTTGACATAAAGAAATAACACAGGGGGAAAAGCCAGAAGAAAACTCATTTAAAGGGGTCACAGAATAAAAGTGAATGTAATGATTCCAGTGACAAGAATGAGATTAGAGAAAGCAAACAGAAACTGCACCAATGGACTGTAACAAATGTTATAAAACCTGTTGATTCCAGGGATGTTTTTCACTGTTGATGGACTTAAGAATGAACCTAAGAGTAAAGCAAAACATTCGAGGTAGAGCGCTGATCACCTAAGGGAAACGCCGTGCGTCCGTTGCTACTTTCATTTGAATGCTAACTTAGCATAAGGAAGGAAGAAATAGGAGATTGTGTCCTTTGGTGTTTGTATTGCTCAGGAAACTGAAACCAGGAAACAGAAGTCCTCCAGATATTTTAACAGAGAGAAATTAATATAAAGCATTATGAGGGATATAGAAGTAGAAACTACAGGAGACCGTTACCATTCTCTACATCTGAGGAAACAAAAGGAAGAGGTTATTAAAACTTGAAAGTTAGAGGGGAAGGGGCCCTGCCGGGCTTGGACCCAGACCTCCAAATAGGACTGCTGTTTAATGGGTGTGGTACCGTAAACACCTGAAGAGAGGGTACCACAGGGCTGAGACCCAGGCTACTCTGCAAGGATGCTGCCCAAGTGTTGCTGATGCCTCAGGAGAAAAGAGAGCTGATCTCTAAGGGGAAAAACTATTTCTGGTAAAACTATAACCCTTTAGGCATCTGTGTTTGTGTTACCTTAGAAGTAAAAACTACTACCAATAAAAATAAAAATAAAAGGGAAAAGAAACAAAATGCCATGCAGGGGATTACACTAAAGCTGATGACAAAAAATAAATGATAGAAAAATGCATGATTCTATTGCCAGTAACTTAAAAATGAATGGGATAGCACAGCCTATCAACATAATTTTGAACACTTAAATTCTGAAAGATAATAATCAAGTAAGACATTTAAAAAACGTGAGACAGAAGAGGACATGGAAGTGAGCTGTTTGTGAGTGCAGGCTCAGTCGCATTCAACTCTCTGTGACCCTATAGACTGCAGCTCACCAGGCTTCTCTGTCCATGGGATTTTCCAGGCAAGAATACTCGAGTGGGTAGCCATTTCCCCCTCCAGGGCATCTTCCCAACCCAAGGATCAAACTCGAGTATCCCGCATCTCCTGCATTGGCAGGCAGATTCTTTACCATTGAGCTACCTGGGAAACTCACAACAGAGTAGGTAAGGATGAACTCAAAAGTATGCCACAGACCTACTAGAATTGCTTCAGGAAGATTACAGAGATGCAGAAAACTAAAATAATTGTTAAAAGGATGAGATATGCTTAATTGTAAATGTATAACAAATAATGCTTTTAAAGATGTTATGTTAATAAGTGACAGAAAAGTCACCACTCACCTTCTCTTTTGTTAACCTTCTATATCAAGGTAGTACTCTTAAATACAGAAAGTGGTCAATGAATGTTTTAAAATGAAATCAACCATGATAAAGGTGAAAGAATATCTAATTTAAATAAATTCTTTCTCTGGCCCCACCTGCATTGCTCCCCAGGGAAATGAAAGAATGCCCAGATGCAACTATAGAAACAGTGTCTGCAACCTTGGAAAATTAAAGAATGGGAGGAGTGCCAGAAGTATTTATTTTCTGGTCATCTATGAGCAGAAGTGATGGATTCCACTGAATACAGTTCAGTAAGTTTGACTGATGTCTGCAATTTTAGATCTTAAGCATAAATTGTAATACCAGATGTATTCCAAAAGACAAATCACAATAAACTAACCTGATTAACTTTTTAAACAAGACTGTTAGAGAACAGAAGAATGTCATGGATAGAATTTGAATTAAAAAAGGTATTTGATAGAAACTCCCTGGATTTCTGATTTGAAATGAAGAAATGCCAATGACAGCTAAAGATGTATTGCAATAATTAAGCCAATGGGTAATACCAATAGACTAATAACCTTACAGAAGCCAGACCATGTGCTACTGACCCCTGATCTAAAGGAAGACATGGAGGCAGGTTCATCAGATTTATAAAGGACACCACATTGGGAGGGATAGCAAATACACTGCATCTAGGTTCCACAGCCTCTCCAATTAATGGAATGCTGTGATGAAACCAGAAGCTGCAATTCATCATGTATAATAAAAAAAACAATGCTTTTAATTTTTAAATCACATATTCCATGTTATGGCAGTCGACTCTTAGAAATATCTGCTCTTAAAGATCGGATGGTTAAGCTGACCACAATGTATGATAAGGATGTTGACAACCAAAAATGATGAGGCTACATGGACTACAGAGCCTGAATACAGCTATTTATGAAATGGGGTAGGGATCATCCCATTTTAAGTTCTAAAGTTAGATTATCTATGAGGAACTGATTTGATGTACCTGCTTGAAGAGGAATATTGACAAAATGAACTTTATTCCAAAGAAGCCAAATGGACTAATAAGTGTCTATGATGGTTTAGTCACCAGGCATTTTTTTTTAATTTAAATTTATTTATTTTAATTGGAGGCTAATTACTTTACAATATTTTTGTGCAGAAGCTTTTAATTTTAATTAGGTCCCATTTGTTTATTTTTGCTTTTATTTCCAGTATTCTGGGAAGTGGGTCAAAGAGGATCCTGCTGTGATTTATGTCAGAGAGTGTTTTGCCTATGTTCTCCTCTAAGAGTTTTATAGTTTCTGGTCTTACATTTAGATCTTTAATCCAGTTTGAGTTTATTTTTGTATATGGTGTTAGAAAGTGATCTAGTTTCATTCTTTTACAAGTGGTTGACAAGTTTTCCCAGCACCACTTGTTAAGGAGATTATCTTTTCTCCATTGTATAATCTTGCCTGCTTTGTCAAAGATAAGGTGTCCATAGGTGTGTGGCTTTATCTCTGGGCTATTTTGTTCCATTGATCTATATTTCTGCCTTTGTGCCAGTACCATACTGTCTTGATGACTGTGGCTTTGTAGTAGAACCTGAAGTCAAGCAGGTTAATTCCTCCAGTTCCATTCTTCTTTCTCAAGATTGCTTTGGCTACTCAAGGATTTTTGTATTTCCATACAAACTGTGAAATTATTTGTGCTAAGTCTTAAGACTCCATAAACTGTAGTCCACCAGGCTCCTCTGTCCTTGGAATTTTCCAGATAAGAATACTAGAATTTGTTGCCACTTCCTTCTCCAGAGGATATTCCCAACCCAAGGATCAAACCCTGGTCTCCTGCATTACAAGTGGATTCTTTACCAACCGAATGAATGTCTGGAGACCAAAAATTTTGCCTTCATGGGTGTTTATTCTAAAGGAGAGAAGAACAACCATACTAATTGTCTACAAACATTTGAAGGCCTATCTTATGAAAAGTTTATTCTTAGTTTCTAAGACATCATACAAGGACCACTGTATGAAAGTAAAGAAGGTGTTTTAAATGAACAGATGAGGAGTCTTCCCCAGTAAAGTCAGTCATCTCACAAGGGAGCACCACTATCACAAGAACTGTCTAAACAAAAGCTAGCCAATCAAGCTCAAGTCCTACAGAAGAATTTCTTCATTTGGTGAGAAACTGGACTAGCTTTTTCTAAGATTCTACCACTTCATTCTTTAATTGTATAGCATTGACAGTACTTGGAGGCATCTAATCAGGACGTCAATAACCTTACATAACTCAGATCTAAATAGTTTTCTTCCTTATAAAGTCTAGAAATCAAGAAAAGCTGAGGATATAGCTAAATTATTTAGGCAATAGCAGCTATGAAAACTCAGGTAAAAGGGGAGGGGAAATAATCACAATTTTAGATTTACACTAAAAAGCCAAGTGAATGTTAAATCCACAAATAAATGTGGTTGTCACAGTATAAGAAACTGACAATAATACAGCTCTGAAGGTGGCAAACAAATGAACAGGAATATACATTGTCAAAAATAAATTTGATTAGAGCAAAATTCTATCTTAGTTGCATATACCTGGCTTTTCTTACTCTGGATTTCAAAATCCTAGCCATATCTGTTAGAGGCAGCCTGGTTAGATATCAATTTCATTAGGAGCCTATGTTTCTGGGATTTATGAAGAAAAGGATGAGTGAGAATGACTGAGAAAGCCCAGAATTTGTTAACTTCACACCTATAAATACTGTGACCTGCAAGGGAACCCTGGATATATTTCCTGCTGCTAAGTCGCTTCAGTCATGTCCAACTGTGTGTGACTCCATAGAAAGCAGCCCACCAGGCTCCCCCATCCCTGGGATCTCCAGGCAAGAACACTGGAGTGGTTTGCCATTTCCTTCTCCAAGGCATGAAAGTGAAAAGTGAAAGTGAAGTTGCTCAGTCCTGTGGACTGTTAGTAACCCCACAGACTGCAGCCTAGGCTCCTCCGTGCATGGGATTTTCCAGGCACAAGTACTGGAGTGGGGTGCCATTGCCTTCTCTGGGATATATTTCCTAGTCATCCTCTTAAATAGCACTAGAGAAAATCCTTAGCCAGAGTCATTACAGGACTGTTCTCTGGGTAAATTTTTTTTACTTATTAAGATTTTTTTCTGAAAAAGGCATTTTTAAAGTCTTTATTGAATTTGTTACAATATTGTGTCTGTTTTGTGTTTTGGCTTTTTGGCTGTGAGGCATGTGGAATCTTAGCTCCCTGACCAGGGATCAAACTTGCATTGGAAGGCAAAGTCTTAAGCACTGGACCACCGGGGAAGTCCCCTGGGTAAATTTTAGAGGGCTTTCTTCTGCTCTTCTCATCTCATGAACCTCTTCTGTGTTCCTTGTGCAGTTCTTTTGAACTGTGGTGTTGGAGAAGAGCCTTGAGAGTCCCTTTGACAGCAAGGAGACCAAACCAGTCAATTCTAAAGGAAATCAGTCCTGAATATTCATTGGAAGGACTGATGCTGAAGCTGAAACTCCAATACTTTAGCCACCTGTTGTGAAGAACTGACTCCTTAGAAAAGACCCAGATGCTGGGAAAGATTGAAGGCAGGAGGAGAAGGGGATAACAGAGCATGAGATAGTTGGATAGCATCACCAACTCAATGAATATTAACTTTGAGCAAGCTCTGGGAGTTGGGAAGCCTGGCGTGCTGCAGTCCTTGGGGTTGTAAAGAGTCAGACATGACTGAGCAACAGCGGAACTGAACTGAGTTTAATAACATTTCCTTCTTTCGGGACCCTTGTTACTATGAAAGGAACTCCTGCTCTGTCCATAAGCTTTCTTAAGGTTACCTTGATATGCAAATGATTGTTCCTCAGCTACAAAGGGTGCTTTGTTTACCTTTTAAATGATTTTCAAACTGTCTGGCCTCTCATATTATTACTTAATATCTTTAAGTGATTTTTCTTTGGTTAGCTCAATATACAGCTGTGCTCCAAATGTACGTGTCCTGTCTCCTGTGATCAATATTCAAGTTTTCTGCATTTTATTCATGACCCCATCCTTCTGACCATCTCTCTCCAAGAGTGATGTGTTACTCAATTCTATTCCCTTCAGTGAGAAACCTCCTATCTGCGGGAAAAGAGTAGAGAATATTGGGATGAAAAAGATCCATCTCAGTAGATCAGTTCAAAAACTATATGATATTCTTTGTATTACCTATTAATTACTCTTCTTGGTAGTACTGGCCCTGTGTTTGGTTTGATTTAATTTGGTTTTCCTGTAACTATTGCATGCTGTATGTTACATGAACTAAACAAGCATGAAACTACAAGCATACCTTAGGGACACTGCACGTTTGGTTCCAGAAAACCACAATTAACTGAATGTCACAATAAAGTGAGTGACAACCAAGTGCATAGAAAAGTTATATTTACACCATACTATGGTTTATTAAATGTACCAAAGATTATGTCTTAAAAAAACATAATGTACATACCTTAATTAAAAAACAAACTACTGTTAAAAAAGGCTAACCCTCATCTGAGTTTTCAGTAGCTCACAGATTGACTCAAAAATGACTGATGACAGATCACCACAACAAATATACTACTACTAGTAAAGTTAAAATACTGAGAGAGCTACCAAAATGTGACTGAGAAACACAAAATGATTAAAAAAAAAAAAAAGGCACCAGGACTTCCCTGCAGGTACAGTGAATAGGAGTTGATCTACTGGTACAACGGACATGAGTTTGATTCCTGGTTTGGAAGGTCCCACATGCCACAGAGCAACTGAGCCAGGATGTCACAACTACTGAAACTGAGCTCTAGAATCTGTGCCACAGCAATGCTGCTGCTGCTAAGTCGCTTCAGTCATGTCCAACCCTGTGCGACCCCATAGATGGCAGCCACCAGGCTCCCCCACCCCTGGCATTCTCCAGGCAAGAACCCTAGAGTGGATTGCCAAAGCAATGAGAAGCCCATATACCACAACTAGAGAGTAGCCCCCACCCGCTGCAACTAGAGAAAGCCCACACACATAGACAAAGACCCAACACAGCCAAACATAAATAAATTTAAATTTTTTTAAAATAATGGCACCAACAGAGCTGCTCAATAAGGGTTGCCACAAATTTTCAAATTGTAAAAAACACAGTACATGCAAAGTACAATACAGCAAAGCACACTAGACTGAGGTCTGTTAAAAGTATAAATAGAAAGATTTTGTGATAATAATCTAAAATTTTTTTTCATACTCTTTCCTAGCTAATATGATCCTACACATCAAATGTATTATATCAATTGATTAGTAAGCATTTAGGCATGAAAACTCAACTTCATCAAAGTCTGACAGTTGCTTTGGCCTGGAAATTATTCCTCTTAAAACCACCAAACTTGTCACCTGGCCATGATCAGATCCAATCATGCTATCTTTCGTCTCTTCCCTATTATCACTGGAGCATCAATAAGTTCAGCCTCCTTGATGAGTCAAGTGGAAAGGATACAGAAACAGGGAGTCCCATTTCTTTTTCCAGGCTACACTCAGAGCAGACTTCTTCCAGGCTGCACTGAGAGCAGACATAATCCTTATGCCTCAATCTTTTATAACTCAGAATCTGTGTTCTCATAAATAATACCATACTCAAGCACTATGCAGCTACATTTTCAGTTCATCAGGGTTTGGAAGGCTGACATGACAATTAACATAGCTTTCATAATTCTCTTTCTATGGGGAAATGCACTCTTTGTTTGAAATATCTGCATCATAATTAATCTTTCAACATATAAACATTCATCAATTGATGAGTACATGTTATCCACACATTCCTGAAAACTATATATGCACCATAAACATTCTATGAAATGTATTTTACTGTTAGAGGGAATTTGAGAGACTCTTTCCTATTTGAGTGTAACTAACATCAAATTATTCTGAACAAAACTAACTTAGGTCCACATGATCTGTAACTAAAAAAATAGGATATCAGATAATCTATACATGTTTTTTTTTTTTTACCTAATTTCACTCATTGAAAACCATTTTCATTCTGTGCTGGGGGTGTTGGGCATCCAAAAAAGCAAGATACAAATGGATTTGATCCATGACTGTCTGGGCTGTGAGAACAGACACTTGCTGGCACGTGTTCACAAGTGGAACATTGCATCCTGGCCACCGTCTGTCTGACCAACAACATCTGCCTGTTGCAAAAGTGGCCATCTACTCACTTCAAATGGAAGACACAGCAGACTTAGGCAGAGGTCACAAAAGTTGTTTGGGGTTCTACTTTTTCTGAGATTTACAGAGAGGTGCACAAAGTGCCTTTGTTTTCAGGGTTCATAGATTTGCTATATTGGACATCAAAATATGCTTTGTACGTAGCCAAAATATTGCAACTCTGTGTATATTATGGTTTTGTCTAGTATTTGAAAACAACATCATCTAAACATACCCAGTTGGTATCATGAGAGTTCAGAGAATCTAAGGAATGTGGTTTTCAACAAAAGTAACTTAGAGGTGAAATCAAAGCACACAGTGTTGGAATATCTCTTGTAAACTAACACAAACAGCTGCTTAATAAATGGCTTTTGTGGGGATGGTGGAGGGAGAGCCTGTCTGCATAGGTTCACCACATTGGGAAGTCCAACTCATGTTAAGTCAAAGGAAATTCAACAATGTTATCTAAAACATACAAAGGGCATAAACTGATATAAGCTTAAATTGACTGTGTAAATATTCTTAAGAAGATATTATTAAAACACCAAATGTTTTCTTTTGTCTAAACCATGAAATATGGAATTATGTAGCTTTGCCATTTCCTTTCAGACTGTTTAGGACTCAAATTACTTTTATTTCCTGTTTTTTTCTTTTATTATGAACAGTACAAATATAAGCATAAATCTAAAAGAAAAAAAAATATGTTCCGGTCTCATTCAATGTGTATTACATTTTAGCTGAAATCAGGTATATGTGATAAAAACTAACAGGGGTTTTCCATCTCACAAGGAACACTGTGTTTCTTTTGACCTTGAATTATGTAACATGATTAAGGACTTCTTTTTCCTAAACTTCTCTAGCAATTTCCGAATCACATTCATTAGCAAATACAGGCCAGCCTTTACTTCAAATTTTTTCTTGTATATAAAATTTACAGAATATAGTAAGTACATAATATTAAACTTAGATGCTCAAATATCCTTTGATAGAACAGATTTTTGTGAATAAATTGATATAAGTTATAGCCCTATATATTATTAAAATTTAATGGAAATTTAAGCAGAAAAAAATATAAGCTACACTGATGGTTATTATAATTATAGTATTAGATAGAAATTTAGAAATTTACTAGGGGATGAGAAGCACAATCATAGTTTTAAAACCCAGCATCTTATGGAAGGTGGAGGTTGTCTTTCTAAAAAGTAAGCACAATTAAACTGTCTATGGGACCATGGCCAGCTCAGTGATATTTGCTTCCTTCTCTCCATCTCTACAATTATTTACCTATGCTGTGTACCAAGCAGCAAGAACCTAGAAATACTGGTCTTACCAACTATGGAGTGATAGCAAATCAAGCCAGCCTAAATCCAAGTTTTACTGCCTAGCTTATTTATACAACAGAGTTCTTCCTGAGTCTTGACATTTTATAAACCAACACCTATGTTAAAACAACTTCTAGAGTAGCGTGGAATAAAGCAAAGGATATGACTAAAATTAGAGACTTAGATGTTAATTCTAACATGAACTCTGAATGAATCAAGGCAAGATCATCAGACTCCCTCTGATAAAAGAATGAGATCAAATTATTATAAGGCCCTTTTTGGTTTAAACACTCTACCAAAACTTCACAGCTTAGCACTGCTTCCTAAGCTTTTCAACAATGAAGGACCTATCTCCTCCCACTTCTTTTTTTAACCACTGCTACAGACGAGACTCTTTATGTACTCACTTATCTCTCCATTTTATCAGCCAAAGATTAATGTGCATAATTAATATCACATTGAGTTAATATGAATTTGATATTTAAGTTAGGCCATGCAGCCTTATCTTGTATAAACATATGCAACTCATTAGCTTTGGGAGAAATAGTAAAGGTATGAACTACTTAGGGATCTAATTTCATTTAACTGGAAATCACCAAACTAAGGAGAAGACATTATCCAAGAGAATGTAATTACTCTTGTTTGTCTTCCTGATTTAGCTACCTGGAAAGAAATCATTACCCTCTATGACTTCTCCCAGAAACAGACCTCAATCTATTAATTGTGCATCTGGATTATTTTTATTTTCATCTAAAGATCCTACATTAGTGGATAACACATCTTGACCAATGCAATCTTAAAATCCATCCCAATGAATTGAGGCTACCCATTTATATTGCCATCAATGTGAAGTGAAGTGAAGTTGCTCAGTCATGTCTGACTCTTTGCGACCCCATGGACTGTAGCCTACCAGGCTCCTCCCTCCATGAAATTCTCCAGGCAAGAGTACTGGAGTGGGTTGCCATTTCCTTCTCCAGGGGATCTTCCTGACCCAGGGATTGAACCCCGGTCTCCTGCATTCCAGGCAGACGCTTTAACCTCTGAGCCACCAGGGAAGCCCATTGCCACCAATAGTGCATAAAAATTTCCCTTCTTTCCACATCCTCATTAACACCTGTTGTTTCTTATCTTTTTGTAATAGTCATGCTACCAGTGTAAACTGGTATCTAGTGGTTTGTTTTGCAGGAGCAAGAATTTGACCCAGTAAGCCAAATCTGGAGACTGTTGCATTAACCTTTGTATTATGCTGCCTCTCTATGCCTCACCTATCAACGTGCTGTGCTAAGTTGTTTCAGTTGTGTCCGACTCTTTGCAGCCCCACGGACCCTGTAGCCCACTAGGCTCCTCTGTCCACATGTTTCCAGGCATGAAGACTGGAGTGGGTTGCCGTGTGCTCCTCCAAGGGATCCTCCCCACCCAGAGATCTGCCTGTTTCTCTTGCATCTCCTGTACTGGCAGACAGGTTCTATACCACTAGGACCACTTGAGAAATAAGCCTTAGGAATTCACTTATTCAGAAAATGAGGCAAGATGTAGGCAAAGACTTAGTTTGGAAGTTAAGAAGTGATATGTAAAGCATCCTCTGGTCTAGAGTCAGATAGATTATTGTGTAACCACTGCTTAGCTAACTACTAGCTGAGCTACAGTGGACAAACCTCAGGCTCTTGGTTTGTGAAGTGGCGCAACAACCCTTCCTTCCCAGTACAGTTATGAAGCTTAGAGGAGAGACTGAGCATGGTTTACTGGGGAGCCCTGCACACACTTGTCTAAAGCAATAATACTATTTACTGACCTTGTATCCCCACTATCATACCTGACACCTCAGAGGCAACACAATTATTTCCTCAATGTATGTATTAATTGACCAAATAAATGACTGATGGACTGATGGGTTAATGGAAAGAATTCTTAAACCAACCATCTGATTTCAAAGATACATCATCTCTCTTTTTTCTGCCTTCTTCTCTGCATTGAGAACACTTAACACAGATTAAATGGAAAGTTGGGAAACTTCTTCCAGCGACACAAAACAAGTATAAATAAAGGACTTTGATCAGGAAGGAAAAGTTCACAACACTGCCTTTTTACCCATCATTAAAATTCTCTTCTTTTAAAATTCGCTAACATTTCAGTCTGGGGAAAGTTTTCTAAAAGAAATATAAATGATTTTTTTAAGATGAATTTTCAGGCATATTTTGGCAAACCATAAAATGCCTTCACTTTTATCCCTCCACCCTCCCCCATTCACATCAGCATATAAAGTCTGCATTCCAGTCACCAGAGCAGAAGGGGAGACAGTGAGTTTTGAGCACATGGATGACAGTATCACTCTGGGAGGGAAAAACATGTGCCTTTGAACTGCTTGCCCATGCCAGAAAAAAGAGTGCCACCATCCAAACACTGGGACTCACATATATAGAAGGTTGTGACTTATTTTCCACATAAAGAAGAAACAGCCTAATCCTTCACAGAAAGCAAAGCGTGACAGAGAAGAGATCTCATTTTGGGAAATTTACTGTCAGTGAAGTAGCAGGTCATTTTTTTCTCCTTCTGTTTCTGAGAATAACACTCTTTTAATAAGCATCTCTTTCTTTATCAGAAAAAGTCTCTTAAGTTGGCCAGGTGGTTCGGTGGTCAAGAATCTGCCTACCAATGCAGGCAATTCAAAAGACTCAAGTTCAATCCCTGTGTTGAGAAGATCCCCCGGAGAAGGAAATGGCAACCCACTCCGGTATTGTTGCCAGAAAAATCCCATGGACAGAGGAGCCTGACAGGCTGCAGTCCACAGGATCGCGGAGTGAGACCCAACTGAGCATGCGTGCAGTGCAAAAGCAAGACGGGATGTTGCTATTTCTCTCATGTTGAGAATGTGAACTGTCTTCCAGCACAGTTTAGAGGGGAACCCTTTCTGAGGATGCCATGTGGTGCTACACATGGTAATCTGGATAGTCTCCTTTCCCTGGTCTCAATCTTTGATGTGCTAAAACATGTTTTAAAAAACAACCAATAAGCATTTTTAGGGAGCAAAGATCCCATATGCCTCAGGACAAAAAAAAAAAAGAAGAAGCAATATTGTAACAAGCTCAACAAAGACTTTAAAAAATAAAATCCATTTCCAAAAGAAATGCATAAAAAGAATAAAAATAATAATAGGCATTCCTATCATATTTCAAGTGATTTCTGAAATAGAAAGTGGCAGGGAATATAAAGGGATAACAGAAAATGAGAGGGGCATGTCATGAAGAGATCTAACCCCACTTCTCCACATTCACTCCCTGCCTCTTCTATTGCCACTGTCAGGTGTTTGGGGAGGCTCAGAAGAAGCTTTCTAGTTTATGGCCATGCTGATATTTCCTTTTGGGAAGAAATATATATATATATATATGATCCACAGTGGTGCATTAATCTAAAAGAGAAACATCTGTTTGGAGCATGGAGCAATTTATTGGCTGAGTTCTGAACACAGGGCTTGTGCTTGAGATCCTCTGTCTGATTCTGCGGAGCTCATCCCAGCACAAGGAAAGGAAAATTGGCCTTTATGGGCTCATTCATCTGGGATATAAGTGGATTAGCATAGAGATTATGTTTGTCATTTAGATAAAGGTGGTTTCCTTAATAGTACAGGAAATTTGAGAATAAACACAGCACTTAATGGTAAGAAGGACATGGTTAAAATGGCAAGTTTTACATTATGTATATTTTACCACAAAGAAATAAGAAGGATTTTTTTTAAGATATTTATTTCTTCTCATTGCTTCTCACCCTTTTGACTACAATCAAGTGTAAAGATACTTATTCCTTCTCAGATTTTAGATTCTAAAACAGGCATTAAAACCCCCTAATTTGAATACCACCAAAGCAAATCCAACTTAAAGGATTTTTTTGCTGTAAACTCGTACCCTCAACTTTTACTAACAGGCAAAAGGGCCTATTAGTCTCTCTAGACTAATATTAAAGTTTTGGCTTTTTACAAGGGCCAATATCTCATCCTATTAAGTGTATGTTCATTGAGAGCACTTTAAGTGTACACAGATATGTGAAGACCAAAAATTAGGTGTGGCATGTACATGTAACTAAAATGGAAAAAGAGATGTTGAGGAGAGAAGCTGTGAGAGTAAAATCTAATTTAAAAGTAAAGAATAGACTCTAGAAATGCATAAAAAGAATAAAAATAATAATAGGCATTCCTATCATATTTCAAGTGATTTCTGAAATAGAAAGTGGCAGGGAATATAAAGGGATAACAGAAAATGAGAGGGGCATGTCATGAAGAGATCTAACCCCACTTCTCCACATTCACTCCCTGCCTCTTCTATTGCCACTGTCAGGTGTTTGGGGAGGCTCAGAAGAAGCTTTCTAGTTTATGGCCATGCTGATATTTCCTTTTGGGAAGAAATATATATATATATATATGATCCACAGTGGTGCATTAATCTAAAAGAGAAACATCTGTTTGGAGCATGGAGCAATTTATTGGCTGAGTTCTGAACACAGGGCTTGTGCTTGAGATCCTCTGTCTGATTCTGCGGAGCTCATCCCAGCACAAGGAAAGGAAAATTGGCCTTTATGGGCTCATTCATCTGGGATATAAGTGGATTAGCATAGAGATTATGTTTGTCATTTAGATAAAGGTGGTTTCCTTAATAGTACAGGAAATTTGAGAATAAACACAGCACTTAATGGTAAGAAGGACATGGTTAAAATGGCAAGTTTTACATTATGTATATTTTACCACAAAGAAATAAGAAGGATTTTTTTTAAGATATTTATTTCTTCTCATTGCTTCTCACCCTTTTGACTACAATCAAGTGTAAAGATACTTATTCCTTCTCAGATTTTAGATTCTAAAACAGGCATTAAAACCCCCTAATTTGAATACCACCAAAGCAAATCCAACTTAAAGGATTTTTTTGCTGTAAACTCGTACCCTCAACTTTTACTAACAGGCAAAAGGGCCTATTAGTCTCTCTAGACTAATATTAAAGTTTTGGCTTTTTACAAGGGCCAATATCTCATCCTATTAAGTGTATGTTCATTGAGAGCACTTTAAGTGTACACAGATATGTGAAGACCAAAAATTAGGTGTGGCATGTACATGTAACTAAAATGGAAAAGAGATGTTGAGGAGAGAAGCTGTGAGAGTAAAATCTAATTTAAAAGTAAAGAATAGACTCAAGTTTCAAACACCAGACTGGATCTTACAAATAAACAGTGAATGAAGTTCATGAACAAATCTGGCCATAAACTTGGTGCCCTCATCACCACTAACAGCCATTAGGTGTCAAACACACCAACACATTAGAAAATAATTGCACTTAGAGCTGGGTATAACTAGTTGTATTACTGAAGACAATTTAATTTTTTTCAAATTGCTTCATAAAGTATAACTGATAAGAGGGAAAATAGATACACTATGTGACAGATTTACATTGAATCATACCATACTTAATATTTGTATGCCAAGAAGATAAACACAAGCTAAACTAACCACTGCCAACAACAAAAATTGCACTCAAACTTATGGATTTATGATAATAGCAATCGCTGTAAAATATAACTTAAAATTACTAAAGGAAGAAAGGAAAAAATCTTATCTTTTTATTTTTTGAAAAAACTCTACAGGAACTATTGGGCTTTCCTGGTGGCTTAGTGGTAAAGGACCCACTTGACAGTGCAGGAGATGCAAATTCCATCCCTGGACTGGGAAAATCCCCAGGAGAAGGAACTGGCAAGCTACTCCAGTATTCTTGCCTGGGAAATCACATGGACAGAGCAGCCTGGTGGGCTACAGTCCATGGGGTTGCAAAGAGTCAGGCATGACTTAGCAACCAAAACAACAAGATAAGAAACTACAGACAGTTATTTTCATAGCATGAATTTAGACCTTCTATTTGGCAAGTTATATCTTCCACAAAATGACTTGATTTAACATGGAGCAATCAGTATGTTCAGTAACTTATTACTGATCAATGATAAATTAGCTGCCACAATGCATCTCTACTTGCCAACAAATACTTGACCAGAGGTCAGGTTTCTGGTTACAATAACTACTGTTTGTATAACACTCCTGCATTTACAAAGTCCTTTTTTTTATATGCTACAGTGGTACATGTCAATCTCACAGCTACCTGATAAAGCATTATCTCCACTGTCCTTTGACCTTCTATTTGGCAATTATATCTTCCACAAAATGACTTGATTTAACATGGAGCAATCAGTATGTTCAGTAACTTATTACTGATCAATGATAAATTAGCTGCCACAATGCATCTCTACTTGCCAACAAATACTTGACCAGAGGTCAGGTTTCTGGTTACAATAACTACTGTTTGTATAACACTCCTGCATTTACAAAGTCCTTTTTTTTATATGCTACAGTGGTACATGTCAATCTCACAGCTACCTGATAAAGCATTATCTCCACTGTCCTTTGATAGAAGGGGAAGTAATATCTGACAAAGTCGTAGGACTGGTCCAGGAAAGAGCCTAACATAGAACCCTGATCCTCTGACTCCTGTCACCGTTCTCTCATTCTGTGAGAGAAAGATCAAAAGACAACTCGAAATCCAGAAATCGAACAATCACATCGTTTCGGAGAGCTTTCATTATTTGCCTCAAGTGACTATTTAAATATTCAAGCACTTTGTGGTAATAGGTGGCAGCTGATACCTTGAGAATTTTTGAGAAAGCAGAGGACCTAAAGCAAATAAAAGAGTTGTAAAAGCATAGTCGTCTGTTGGCAATTTTTGCTCTCCCATAGGGCACGGCAGTATTAACACGTGTTTGTTTTCTGGGGCCACCATAACAAAACACCACAGACTGGATGATTCTGACAAGCTTAATTAGTTTCTCATAGTTCTGGAAGCCAGCAGTCAGATGGAGGTGTCAGCAGAGTCGGTTTCCTCTGACGTCCCTCTCCTCAGCCTGCAGGTGGCCACATCCTCTCCACACTTTCATACCATCTTCCTTCTGTCGGTGTCTGTGTTCAGATTTCCTCTTATAAGGACACTAATCACAATGGACTAAGGCACCCTAATGACCTCACCAGCTTAGTTATCGCTTTAAAGATTCTGTTTCCAAATGTAGCCACATTGGTGGGGGATAGTGTTAGTATTGAAAGCGTTAGTTGCGCAGTTGTGTCTGACTCTTTGCAATCCCATGGACTGTAGCCCACCAGGCTCTTCTGTCCATGGAATTCTTCAGGCAAGAATACTGGAATGGATAGCCATTCCCCTCTCCGGGAATCTTCCCGACCTAAGGATTGAAGCCAACTCTCAGGCATCGGCAGGCAGAGTCTTTACCACTGCACTGCCTCGGAAGCCCTGATGATGAAAGTACTGCAATAATTGTATTAGGAAAAAGTTTTTAAATGACTAAAAAGAGTTAGTGCATTAAATATATATGAAACAAGAAAGAAAAGGGATTTCTAAGTGACTGAGTTAAGGGCTGCAGGGGAGATTTGATGTCACAGTCACCGATGGAATGAATAGTTTGAAATACAGTGGTGAGCTTCTGCTTGTTCCTATAGTTTTTCTTTAAAATTATTTTCTAAAATATTCTCCTTTTCTACTACATACCGGAAGTGTTCATTAGTCACTGTTGTACATACTGCATTGAAAATTCACATCCTTTTCTTAACATACTTTTAACAATGTATGTTTAATGATATATATTCAAAAAAATTTGTTTTATATTTGTCAAGATTGACAATCAAAAATAAACGCCATTAAAAATTTTAACAATACCATAGAATACTCGAGTTAGACATGACCACAGGATTTTTCTATGTAAATCGTTGATTACAAATATATACCTATAGAGGCTTCCCTAGGTGGCCCAGTGGTTAAGAATCCACCTGCTGATGCAGGAGACACAAGCTAAATCCTTGCCCCAGGAAGATCCTACATGCCTCGTGGCAACTAAGGCTGCATGTCAGAACTGTTAAGCCTGTGCTCTAGAGCCTGCCAGGCACAACTACCAAGCCCGTGGTGTGCAACTACCGAAGCCTGTGTGCAAGAGAAGACACCAGGATGAAAAGCTCTCTCACAGTAACTGGAGAAAGCCCACCTGCAGCAATAAAAACCCAGCACACCCAAAATAACAGGTTAGCAATTCTGTTTCTCTTTTATTCATAGTGGTAGCTTGGTATACATATCCTTTAAGACCCAGTGTGGACTGTTTCTCCCCAAATATCTAATTTTACACTGCTTACATACATACATATGTAACTCAGGTAACATGGAATGATGGTAATAAAACTTTTCTATTTGAAATGCATTGCATAATTCTTAACTCTTGTTATAAACAGACGTCATCTAAAGAACAATTGCCTCTTTTGATGTTTATTCACAGTCTTCCACCTTCACATGACAAAATGGTTGTTAACATTAATTAGTTTATTTAGCCATAAATCTTTTCCACTACAGGTAACACCATCACAATGAAAGAATGGCATTACATAAAAGGGTCAAAAGCAAAAAAAAAAAAGAAAAAAAAAGAAAAAAAAACGGAGAACCATGATATGGTCAACTACTTTTATTGGGCTTGAGTTGATTCATTATCAAAGAAAGCTGTCATTGCATTTATGATCCTCGTTAATTTTTAGCCAGCAAGATAAATTTGTTTTTACTCTTTGGCATGACTTTGTGCTTGCTTGTTTGCTTACTCACTTGCTTTCTTTTTGCCTTTCTTTATTTCTCTTTCATTAAAAAAAAAAAACAGAGTAGATTCTCTTCCCCTTATATCTACCCCCTGACTTTTATAAATCTAAATCTTTTATTATTCTAATTCAATATATTTTCTACTCCAGTGATTACTAGGATGAATTCACTTCTGTTGTGTTTAACTCAAGTAGATACAGAAAAACAGAAATAAAATTGAGCTTTTACTACATCTTGTAGCAAATTGTAATCACTATCCTTCAATTACCAAGAGCAAAAGGATTTCTCAACTATAGAGTGAGGTCCACTGTAGGGTGGCTTTATGGTGAAAACTGAGTAGAATAGGACTCTTAGAGAAGCAGAAGCAGAGATAAAGGAATAAAAACCATTAACTAGCAAACTACTCAATGACCTTGAATAAATCAACAAGCTATCTTTTTCCTTTTAACTTGACAATTATTTTTTTTTTCTGCCTGTTGACTTGGACTACTGAATTGGAATAGTGCCCAAATAATTTACCTCCACTGAATGAAACTCTGTATGGTATGAACTAACACTTCACTTTGTACTCTGTACAATGTTTTACTACTCTGATTAGTTTAGAACAACTGTAGGATCTTAGAGTATTGATGAAATTACTTAAATAGATAAATTGAGAGATCAAGCACTTGAAGAAGCACTATTTGCGTATAAATAAGCATTGTGCTTATGGGCTTCCCTGATAGCTCAGTTGGTAAAGAATTTTGATGCAGGAGACCCTGGTTTGATTCCTGGGTGGGGAAGATCTGCTGGAGAAGGAATAGGCTACCAACTCCAGTATTCTTGAGCTTCCCTTGTGTTGCTCAGTTGATAAAGAATTCACCTGCAATGCAGGAGACTTAGATTCATCCCAAGGTTGGAAAGTACCCCTGGAGAAGGGAAAGGCTATCCATTCTAGTATTCTGGCCCAGAGAATTTCAAGGACTCTACAGTCCATCGGGTCGTAAAGAATCAGACATGACTGAGCTACTTTCACATGACATGACAAGTATTGCACTGACCATTATTAATCTTGGTCCTGGTCTTTACTGAAGATCTTCCAGATTTTCAGTTGTGAGGGGTCCTTGTTACAGGAGTGTGAGTTACTCTATGTTTAGAAGCCATAACACAGCCTTTCATTAAAATTTCTCTATAATCCCAACATGTAACCCTCCAGTAGCTAAATTAATAATCATCTGCAAAGTAAAACATCAAGTAAATCAGCTGCAAAGTAAATCAACTAGACTGGTTTACTGAAATGTTTTAAGTAATTCAATGATGTTTTGAGACCATGGGTTTAAAAGCATTTTGTGTTTTCAAACACCAAATGCTATTTTCACTGTTATTTTGATAAAGTTCACAGAGTCCTTCTCCATTGAATTGTCCCGTGCTTGTTTCTGTCTTTAACATTTTCCCACTTTGTTATATTATTGAATAAGTTATTTTCATTTCCCCAAGGCATTCAATCATTCATTCATCATTTGATAATCTTTCTAATGGAGAAACTTAGCTTTTCCCCTCTAATTTCCTTATGCTTTCCTTTTTCTGAAAACAAAAATCTTCAAAGTCTTAAAATATAATTTACAAATTTTGATTGCTGTCTTGGACATCTATACAATTTGCAATGCAATACAGAAAAGAATTGGAAAAGGATCCCAACAAAATGAAATTGTTTCATGGAAATAAAGGCAGAGCATACTCTAACCCAAACCACAAGAACAGACTAGTTATTTCAGTAAGATAATTCAAGATCTTGTTTCCTGCTTCAATAAGTTTGGTTGCTAATGCCCAACAGCTGTTCTCTTTTACCCAGAAGTAGCTGTATTTAGTGATAGGCTGAATGACTGCTACATGCACAATTCATAATTCCTTTCGCAAGGGACCAATGAAATGAATATCAACAGACACAAAATAATTCTATGATCACCCAGTGTATGGCTCTTACAGAACATGTTTTTCATCAAACACAGTACACAATAAAAGCTCATCTTACACTACTTACCATGGTAGTCAGTGGTTTTTCTATTTGAATTCCAAGAAGTGGCCAAATATGTTCTATATCTAGGCAATAGTCTTCTTCCATTGTCTAAGACTTTGTTATTAAAAAAAAAGCCTTCTCATTTTATTATTCCCTTAATCAAATTTTTAGCCTTAGAAAACTTCCCACAAGGATAGCAATATAAATTCCATATGGGGATGGAATCCTCTGTGTTATACTACAAGATCTGACCAACAACTTCATTAATTAGTAAAGGAGTAAAACTATACTGAATTTTACAAAAGGTAATGTAAGCCAGAAAAGAACTTTTTGTTCTAAAGGAACAAAAAAGATTCTTTATCTAGTAGCCAAATATAGAAAATATATTTAGGTTTTGATGCTTTGAACTGTGGTGCTGGAGAAGACTGTTGAGAGTCCCTTGGACTGCAAGAAGATCAAACCAGTCAATCTTAAAGAAAATCAACCCTGAATATTCATTGGAAGGACTGATGCTGGGGCTGAAGCTCCAATACTTTGGCTAGCTGTTGTGAAGGGCTGACTCACTGGAAAAGACTATCACACTGGGAAAAACTGAAGGCAAGAGGATAAAGGGAGCAACAGAGGATGAGATGGTTGGATGGCATCACCAATTCAATAAACATGAACTTGGGCAAACTCCGGGAGTTGGTGAGGGAGGGAAGCCTGGTGTGTTGTAGCACGCCATGGACTATAGTCCGTGGGGTCACAAAGAGTCAGACACAACTTGGTGACTGAAAAACAACAACAACAACAAAAAAAAAAACTTAAGGCAATTTTTCCACCTTTCAGGCAACTTCTTTATTTCCCTTTTAGACCATCTTCTGCAATGCAGTTATTTTTTTTTCTTTCTGCATGAAAGCAGCTTTCAAGTGAATCTAGCTTCCTGTTTCCAGCTCTCTTTAACTTACAGGTAGAGTGTCCATTGCTATCTAATTCAGTCTCTGAGCTCTGAGCTTAAATTACCAAGAAAGTGAGTGGCAACCTGCATCATCAGGACCAGGAGTACTGGGTTGTCTATGGTGGCAGCAGCCAGCAGGAACAACATCACCAGCTCCAGCTGAGGGGTCCTAGAACCAGTGGTACTGATACCAGCAGCTGCTCTCAACTGGTGTCCATTGTGGGGATATGACTGTTGCTGTGGAATGGACAGCTACTAGCATCAACCAGTCTCCCAGTCCTGAACCAACTCCTTCCTAGGTGAAGGTTTGGCTGCTGGGATCATTCATCTATTACTAGTTGGTGAGTTATTATAGAAAGTGAAAGTGAAGTCACTCAATCGTGTCTGACCCTTTGCGACCCCGTGGACTGCAGCCCACCAGGCTCCTCCATCCATGGGATTCTCCAGGCAAGAATACTGGAGTGGGTTGCCATTTCCTTCCCCAGGGGATCTTCGCAACTCAGGGATTGAACCTGGGTCTTCCGCATTGCAGGCAGAAGCTTTAACCTCTGAGCCAAGTTATTATAATGATTTAAAAAATATGAAGCTGAGGGGAGGAATTAAGATGGTGGAATTGAAGGATGAGGACTTCACCTCTCCTCACAAGTACATCAAGAATAAATCTATGAATATAACAATTCTCACAGAGCACCTGTTGAATACTAGCAAAAGACCTTAGACACTTAAAAGGACAGGAAAAATCCCCACACAACCGGGTAGGATGAAAGAAATGTTTTAAAAATGGAGCAAACAGGAAGGGACCAGTACCCCTGGTGGGGAACAGAAGTTTCTTTCTGCTTTTGTTTTGTTTTTTGTTTTTGTTAAGTTTTGTTTTCATTGTTTGTTTTTATTTTGGAGTTACTTTGGTTGGTTGGCTGTTCTCTTTTTTATTTTTTATTATTTTTTTTTTTTTTGGCTGTGCTGTGCAGTTTGTTGGGTCTTGGTTCCCAGCCAGGGGTCAGGCCTGAGCCTTCAAAGTAAGAGAACCAAGTCCAAAATGCTGGACCTCCAGATAATCCTGGCTTCAGGAAATATAAACTGGAATGAATTCTCCCAGAGGCCTTCATCTCAGTTGTACTCAACTGCTTTTAGGCTCCAGTGCTGGATGCTTCACTCCAAACAACCAGCAAGACAGTAACACAGCCCCACCCATCAGCAGACAAGCTGCTTGAAACTGAACTAAGCTCATAGACACCCCAAAACATACCACTTGACATGGCCCTGTCCATCTGAGGGAAAACACTCAGCTCCACCCACCAGAGTGAAGGCAGCAGTCCTTCCCAACAGGAATCTTACACAAGCCCCTGAACCAACCTCACCCACCAGGGATTAGATATCAGAAGCAAAGGGAACTATGGCCCTGCAGATTATGGAAAAGAAATCACAAACACAGTAAGTTAGACAAAATGAGATGACAGAGAAATATATTGCAGATGAAGGAGCAAGGTAAAAATCCAGAAGACCAAATGAATGAAGAGAAAATGCAAACTACCTGAAAAAGAATTCAGAGTAATGACAGTAAAAATGATTCAAGATCTTGGAAATAGAATGGGGGTACAGATCAAGAAGATAAAAGAAATGTTTGACAAGGAACTGAAGAATTAAAGAACAAATAGTAATGAACAACACAATAACTGAAATGAAGAATACACTAGAAGAAATCAATAGCAGAACAACTAAGGCAGAAGCATGGATAAGTGAGCTAGAAGATAGCATGATGGAAATAACTGCCATGGAGCAGATTTCTTAAAAAGAAATGAAAAGAAATGAGAACAGTTTCTGAGACCTCTGGGATGACGATCAAAGAGGGAAATAAAAAATAGTGAGAAACAAATAACAATGAAAACACAACAACCCAAAACCTATAGGATGCAGCAACACAATCCTACCTCAAGAAAAGAGAAAAATCTCAAATAAACAACCAACCTTACATCTAAAGCAACTAAAGAAAGAATGAATAAAACAAAAAGTTACTTTAAAAAATCATAAATATCAGAGGAGAAATAAATGAAATAGGGATGAAAACAATAGCAAAAATCAGTGAAACTAAAAACTGTTTCTTTGAAAAAAGAAACAAAATTGATAGACTTATTCCAAAAAAAAAGGGAGAGGACTCAGATCAATAAAATTAGAAAGAAAATTGAAAAATTACAACTGACACTGCAGAAATACAAAGGACAAGAGACTACTATAAGCAACTATATGCCAATAAAATGAATAACATGGAAGAAATGGACAAATTTTTAAGAAGGCACAATCTTCCAAGACTGAACCAGGAACAAATACAAAATATAGACAGACCAATCACAGGTAATGAAATTAGCAGTGTGATTAAAAATCTTCCAACAAGCAAAATTCCAGGTCCAGATGGCTTCACGGGCAAATTCTATCAAATATTTAGAGAAGAGCTAACAAGTTTTCTTCTCAAACTCTTCCAGAAAATTGCAGAGGGTGGAACACCCTCAAGCTCATTCTTCAAGGCCACCATCACCCTGATACAAAAACAAGACAAAGATATCACACACAAAAAAGAAAATTATAGTCCAAAAAAATTGATGAACATAGATGCAAAAGTCCTCAACAAAATACTAACAAATAGAATCAAACAACACATTAAAAAGAACATACACCATGATCAAGTGGTATTTATCCCATGGATGCAAGGATTCTTCAATACACACAAGTTAATGAATGTGATATACTAAATCAACAAATTGAAGAATAAAAACAATATGATCATCTCAATAGATACAGAGGAACCTTTTGACAAAATTCAATATCCATTTATGTTAAAAAAAAAAATACTCTCCAGAAAGTGGGCATAGAGGGAACCTACCTCAGCATATTAAGGCCATATATGACAAACCCACCGAAACATCACTCTCAATGGTGAAAAACAGAAAGCATTTCCTCTAAGATCAGGAATAAGACAATGATGTCCACTCTGCCACTACTACTAAACATAGCTTTGGAAATTCCAGTCATGGCAATCAGAGAGGAAAAAGAAAGATAAGAAATATAAATTGGGAAATAAGAAGTAAAACTGTCACTGTTGGCAGATGACATGATACTATACATAGAAAACCATAAAGATGGCATCAGGAAACTATCAGAGCTAATCAATGAATTTGGTAAAGTTGCAGGATACAAAATTAATACACAGAAATCTCTTGTATTCCTATACATGAACAATTAAAAATCAGAAAGAGAAATTAAAGAAACAATCACATTTATCATTGCAATGAAAAGAATAAAATAACTAGGAACAAATATGTGGGCTTCCGTGTTGGCTCAGTTGGTAGAATCTGTCTGCAATACAGGGGACTCAGGTTCATTTCCTGGGTTGGGAAGATCCCCTGAAGAAGGAAATGCCAACATACTCCAATATTCTTGCCTGGATAATTCCATGGACAGAGGAGCCTGATGGCTATAGTCCATCAGGTAATAAGAGTTGGACACAACTTAGAAACTAAACCACCAGGAATAAATCTATCTAAGGAGCCAAAAAAAAAAAAAAATCTGTTCTCAGAAAACTATAAGATACTGATGAAAAAAATCAAAGATAACATAAAGAATGGAGAGATCTATCACGTTCTTGGATTGGGAGAATCAACATTGACAAAATGACTACACTATCTAAGGCGATCTATAGATTCAGTGCAATCC
>SJYC01126885.1:0-10174 GCA_006408675.1 Madoqua kirkii
TATTGGTGATGGACAGGGAAGCCTGCCATGCTGCATTTCATGGGGCACAAAGAGTCGGACACAACTAAGCGACTGAACTGAACTGAAAGAATATAAAAACAAAATCGACAAATGGGATCTAATTCAACTTAGAAGCTCTTTCACAGCAAATTAAACCATAGACAAGACAAAAAGATACCTCTCAGAATGGGAGAAAATATTTGCAAACGAAGAAAGTAACAAGGCATTGATCTCCAAAATATGCAAACATTTCATGCAACTCAGTGTCAAAAAACAGACAACCCAATCAAAAAGTGGGCAGAAAATCTAAATAGACATTACTCCAAAGAAGACATACATAGGGCCAACAAACCCATGAAAAGATATTCAGCATCATTGATTATTGTGTGCTAAGTTTGTTTCAATCCTGTCTGACTTTTTGCAGCTCTATGGGCTGTGGCTGACCAGCCTCCTCTGTCTGTGGGATTCTCCAGGGAAGAATACTGGAGTGAGTTGCTATGCCATCCTCCAGGGGATCTTCCCGACCCAGTGGTCAAATCTGTTTCTCCTATGTCTCCTTCATTGGCAGGTGGGTCACTCTTCAACTAATCCAAATCATCTTTGCAAAAGTTATAAGAAACTGACATTTTCTCAAGACAATGCATTCATGTCTGCTAAAAAAAAATTGCCATTTCAAATACAGAAGTTCATAATAACTACAAATATGAATGGTTCCCCCTAGAATTTCACAATGCACAACTATATATATCAGCCAGTTTATCAAAACAGTAAGTGAAAGTGAGAGTCGCTCAATCGTGTCTGACTCTTTGAGACCCCATTGTAGTCCATGGAATTCTCCAGGCCAGAATAATGGAGTGGGTAGCCAATAACAATGCTACCAGTCAATTCTCCTTTCTACATGGAGTAGCATTCATTAACGCTCTAGCCCTCCCCATCTTTCTCATTTACCCCCACCCCATTACCTAGGTAAATGATTAAACTCTAAAAGTGTTTTAGCCCATTTGTTCCATCGATGGTCAAGTGATAAAAGACTTTTAAAGGAGTGTTAAACCACAATTCCAATAAATTCCTACCTATAATTCAATCAATAAAACATTATGTGGTCCAAGAAAGGCACATGGTTTATGATCCACCATCCCCCTGTGACCTCCTTTGTTTAAAAAATCTTAGTTCTACAGCAAACAAGGGAAATCTCTTCACAAACATCAAAGAGTTTCCACTTTATTGTTTGCTAGTTGATAAAGAAAAATGTGACATCACTCACAAGACCTGTTTAGAAGACATAGTTACTTGCATTCATTTCCTTATATCCATTTCCTTATTTTTCCCTTGCCTGTAAGGTTAAAGTTTTTCCAGAATGATGGTATTGCCAACTAATCTTGCCTTAGACCAGCCATGCTCAAAGAGACTAGAAGAGATAAAGAGTTCCAGGTCAAAATTTCTAGGGAAGCATGTGTAGTTAGGTAAAGTGTATTTATGATAAGACAATATTGTCGGCAGTGGAACAGGAAGGGAAGTCTTATTTTTATAGCATAAACTACAGAAAGTAAAACCGTATGAAATGCTGGTTGGTGGGGTTATAGGGTGAGAGAGGGCTGAGAAAGAAGGGAAACATGCTGCATATGTAACAACTCGCATAACACCTACCGAGACATTTCATCTTAAATTCATGGCACCATTTCATTGGACACCACCTTATTTGATGACATCCTTTTCACTTAAACACAGGAAAAGAAGTAGAACCAACTGCTTCCTTGACTTTGGCTTTAAACTTAAAAGAGCCTACAGTTTTAGCTTTTGTATAGTAGCGTATCTGTGCAGGGGAACAATACACAGGCCTAAAACAGTGGCCTGGAAATATACCTTTTGCAGATAGTTTTTCCAACAGCCATATTCATATTTATTTTTTTAATTTATTCAGTTTTATTTTATTTTTAACTGCACTGGGTCTTCATCGCTTTGCATGCGCTTTCTCTAGTTTTGGCAAGTGAGGGTTATTCTTTATTGCAGTGCTTAAGCTTCTCACTGTGGTAGCTTCTCGCATTGTGGAGCACAGGCTCTAGGCTCATGGACTCCGGGAGTTGCAGCATATGGGCTCAGTAGTTGCAGCCTGCAGGCTCTAGAGCACGTGGGCTTCAGCAGTTGTGGCATGCGAGCTCAGTAATTGTGGCGTATGGGCTTAGTTGTCCCATGGCCTGTGGAATCTTTCCAGACCAGGGGTGGACCAGTGTCCCCTGCATTCCAGGCATACTTTGCTGAACCACCAGGGAAGTTCCATATTCATGACAACCTAGAGGGGTGGGATGGTCTCAGAAGTGGGAAGGAGGTTCAGGAGGGAGGGGACATATGTATATCTATGGCTGATTCATGTTAATGTATAGCAGAAACCAATTTTGTAAAGCAACTACCTTCCAATTTAAAAAAATTTTTAAGTTATAGTTACCAATTTTAGATATTGTTCCTATATTAGTGAGCAACATGAGAAAGTAGCTAATGCTAAAATCACTCTACTGACATTTCCATTACAACCACTCCTACAGTAGCCTACAATCCTCAGAAGCACAGTCTTTTGGAATAGTTCTATATATACACATGTTTATGAGTATGTAGATCTTTCAATAAATTTTTTAATGATTTTACTTAGGTAATAAGTGTTAGCAAGATGAAGGAGGAGAAGATCCTTAGCAGTATAACATCTCATTCTAACTCACAGAGCTGTGATTCAAGTACTAACTCAATCTGAGGGTGCCAGGATAGACTCAAAGAAAGAGGACCTTATACAGGCCTCTGTGAGTCTAAGAGGGGACCTGCATGGCAAGGGATGGAGCAATGGCTGTCTGAGGTCACAGAACTTCCATTCTCCTGTTGGCAATTTCCACCTGCCAGCTTCCATCATACTTATGAGGCGTAAAATAAAGACATTTGAGGGTTTAAAAAATAAAATAAAATTAGAGCAAACCAACCAGGAGAAAATCCCATGAATGCACCTAAGTAGATCATTAATATTTTCTTTCCATAGCCTGCTAGCCTCTCATTAGCGCTGAGGAGTGAGTGGTCAGTGAAATTCAGGGGAAAGTGGAAGAATCATCATACAAATAATTACTCTACGAATTGAAGTGTTCTACTGCTCTTTGCTATTTCAAGGATCTAGAAGAAAATCCTGCTTTATATGCTTCTTTCTTAATCACTTTTTAAAATAGTGAACAAGGTGACTGAATACAGTTTATGGTAAAGAAGCAGCAAGAAGAGTCATGTCAAACAAAACTAAAAATAAAAACAGTAGCTCCTCAGAGAATACACTTCATAATAAAAGTATCTTTTGGGACTTCCCTGGTGGTCCAGTGGTTAAGACTTTGCCTTCCAAGGGCAAGAGTGTCAGTTTGATTCCTGGTCCAAGAGCTAAAATCCCACATGTCTCACGGCCAGCAAACCAAAAAACATAAAACAGAAGTAACATTGTAATAAAATCAATAAAGACTTTAAAAATGATCCACATCAAAAAAAAAATCTTTTAAAAAGTCTCCTTCAACATCTAATAAGAGCTAGAAATATTTTAGGAACAAACTAAGATAACCATTTCATCACAAATATCTTTTACCCGATGAGTGAATTACTTGCTAAAACTTCCCATGCTATCTTCTTAGATTCTCTTGCCAAACTGTGGATTAAGGCATGACTATTTCAATTTAGTTGTAAAAACAAAGATTACATTTGACAATAAAATTATATTTCCTTGAGTAAAATTCACATTTCTTTTTAATGTTCTGGTATCCCTAACCAAGTTTTATGTAACTTGCCCCTTACATTGCTTTCTAGCCAGTCTTAAGATGGTTATTTTGCACCCAAAGATTCTGATTAATTTTATCTCCATAGAGGCATGTTGGCAACTCTTCAAGACTGTACTGGCAGCCTGTCTTAATAGGGTACCAGGTTCTTCCCCTGTTGTCCATATTTCCTATGTTTGCTTAGATCCTGATCTTGTAGAGGAAGTCTGAAATGATGAAGATATTCTCCTCAAAAATTTCTCTATCACATATTTTCATTAAAAATATTCTCAGTCTAAAAATCACTATTTAATATGTATGTACATAATATAATTATATAAATAGATGTTATATAATATATATAAATAGATGTCATATAAATTATACAAAAAGTTCTCAGTCTAAGAAACTACTATTTCATATCTCTATATATTACATACATATACATACAATATATAATATGTATTATACATAATATATATTATATATATATAAGATACAGAGAAAAACTATTTAAAAATTTCTTATAAAAGCTATTTGAAAATTTCTTATAAAGTTGGACATACACATAGTATGCAATCTGCCAATTTCACTTGAAAATGGAAACATGTATCCATGCAAAGACCTGTTTAAGAATGTTCACAGAAGCTTTTTATCTGTAAATCAGAAGCAACACAAAAGAAAACTTATCAACAGAACATGTGCATAACAATAGAAAAGTACTCAGCAAAAGAAAAAGAAACTACTGACACATGCAACAGCATAGATAAATCTCTAAAGCATTATGTTGGATGGAAAAAAAGAGAGAGAGATAAAAGACTACAGTTGATCTGATTCCATTTATATAAAAATCTAGAAAAGGCAATACCATAATTCCACAAAGCAGATAAATGGAAGGAGAAGAGAAGACCAACTGCCAAGAGGCAGGAAGGAACTTTTGGGGGTAAGTGAATTTCTATATCTTGTTTTGGTGGTATTTACATGACTGTGTATATGTGTCAAGAGCCATTGAACTATATCTTTAAAATGAATAAATTTTATTACATGTGATAGCTTAAAAAGCTGATTAAAAAGAAGTAAAATACAAACATAAAGATTTCGATCAGTGACTCTTAAAATATTTTGTATCGTGGTGCTTAATGAAAGCCTGGTTTCACAAAATTAATACAAAGACCATGAAGAAGTTTTTTAGACCCATTAAAAGCATTCAAGCCCTGTTGAGTTCCCAGGTTAAAACTGCTTTCCCTGGAGGATTAAGTTAAGAGAACCTACTGCAATGCTCCAATACTTTGGCCACCTCATGGGAAGAGTTGACTCATTGGAAAACACCCTGATGTTGGGAGGGATTGGGGGCGGGAGGAGAAGGGGACGACAGAGGATGAGATGGTTGGATAGCATCACCAACTCGATGGACATGAGTTTGGGCAAACTCCAGGAGTTAGTGATGGGCAGAGAGGCCTGGCGTGCTGTGATTCATGGGGTTGCAAAGAGTCGGACACAACTGAGCGACTAAACTGGACTGAACTGAACTGAATGCAATACTCAGACTGCTTACCTCAACATGTAACCCAAAATCAACTGAGTAGAGGTAAAGGGAAATTGAGGGGTGAGAGGTAATTGTCCTACTTAGCCTGAGGAGAGGCATTTCAGAAAGGAATTTTAAGAATGTTGAAAACAGATATCACCCACTAACAATATTTTCAAGATCCCCAAATTTGGCAAACAACACCATTCCACTGAAAATCACCTCATGCACCATTTTTGACACAAATAACCAAAATGCCTTTGATCGCAGTGAGATATGGTGAAACAGAGTCACCTTTGATAAAACTGAAATAGTTTTGCATTCAGTTCATGTGGCACACACATGGCCAACGTCTCCTTTTCTCTTGTACCAAAAGGTCAAGGCCGTGGCCTTCAGATTTCCAAAAGATCACAAGCTTTATTATAATTATCTTATAAGGAGTAGCTTTATAATAAAAAAAAAACTTTGAAAACATTCTCAGTTACTAATTTTGACTATTAATTTTCTATGCATCATTCTGTATACAAATGTTTTTACAAAGAAAATGGACCAGTTTTAATTGTCCTATCAATTGCCTTTCCTCTGCCATCAAATTTCTGAAACAAACTAGTCCCACATGATTAAATCAATCTTGATTTTCCTGATTACTACAGGATAGACTAATTTTTCTTAATCTCATGTCTACGAATATGTCATTACTATGAAGAATTTTTAGAAGCCAATTGTTTTCCAAATCCATATTGATATTTTGATAGCAAGTTGAGCATCTACTTACTATAACTATGTGCATAGTTCTTTTAACCAGAGGATATGTTTCAGCAGAACATGCTTTCAACCACAGTCTGATAAAATAGAAACTAATGAAAATTATTTTTGCTCTCCCATTGTGTATGAGATTTTCTTGTTTGAAAGATATTGCTAGTTTTTCCTAATTACAAAAAAAAAAAAGATTTAAGTTAACTTTTAAACTCAGCAGCCCTTCTCTCCCTCAAGTTGTATTAATTTTGCAAAAAAACTAAATCAAAGTGGTGTGAGCTAGCTTTTCTTGAAATATCTTTACAACAGACAGGGAGACATGATGGAACTCATATGATGTAGAACCGAGGGCTGTTAATGAAGCTGGCTCTCAAGGTGACTAATGAAAATGTCATTTTCTAATACGTTCCTTAAAATTTTCATTTATTCTTTCACTTATTCATTTTTTAAGTTTACTTTTGAATTGGAGGAAAATTGCTTTACAATATCATGTAATTGGTTTCTGTCATCAGTTCAGTTCAGTTGCTCAGTCATGTCCAACTCTTTGCGACCCCATGAACCGCAGCACACCAGGCCTCACTGTTCATCACCAACTCCCAGAGTCCACCCAAACCCATGTGCATTGAGTTGGTGATGCCATCCAACCATTTCATCCTCTGCTATCCCCTTCTCCTCCTGCCCTCAATCTTTCCCAGCATCAGGGTCTTTTCAAATGAGTCAGCTCTTCGCATCAGATGGCCAAAGTTTTGGAGTTTCAGCTTCAACATCAGTCCTTCTAATGAACACCCAGAACTTATCTCCTGTAAGATGGACTGGTTGGATCTCCTTGCAGTCCAAGGGACTCTCAAGAGTCTTCTCCAACACCACAGTTCAAAAGCATCAGTTCTTCGGTGCTCAGCCTTCTTCACAGTCCAACTCTCACATCCATACATGCAAATCAACCACAGTTATACATCCATGACTCTCTCTTGAGCCTCCCTTCTCTCCCAGCATCTCACCCTTCTACGTCATCACAAAGTGCCAGGCTGGGCTCCCTATGTATACACCAACTTCTCACCAGCTATCTATCTTGCACATGGTAGTGTATATATGCCAATGCTACTTTATGAAAAAACAAATAAACAAAACCTGTTACTTTAAATGTTTATGTTCCAGCCAAAAATAATAAACAAAAATGAATAAGCGAGAATGCACTGTGGTCACTTATTCATTCTGGCTTATTCAGCAAGCATTTTTAGTACAGGATTTTGTTTTAGTATAACAATGCAATCATTATAATGGAGAAAAATCAAATAAGTCCATGCAACAGTAAGATTCGAGAGCTGTAGCTGGAAGAATGCAGACTGACCTTCAGTCAGTTCAGTTCAGTCGCTCAGTCGTGTCTAACTGTAACCCCATGGACTGCAGCACACCAGGCCTCCTTGACCATCACTAACTCCCAGAGTTTACTCAAACTCATGTCCATTGAGTCACTGATGCCATCCAGCCATCTCATCCTCTGTTGTCCCCTTCTGCTCCTGCCTTCAATCTTTCCCAGCATCAGGGTATTTTCCAAACAAAGGCTTTGGCATAGTCAATAAAGCAGAAATAGATGTTTTTCTGGAACTCTCTTCCTTTTTCGATGATCCGATGGATGTTGGCAATTTGATCTCTGGTTCTTCTGCCTTTTTAAAATCCAACTTGAGCATCTGGAAGTTCACAGTTCATGTACTGTTTGTTGAAGTCTGGCTTGGAGAATTTTGAGCATTATTTTTCCAGTGTGTGAGATGAGTGTAATTGTGCAGTAGTTTGAGCATTCTTTGGCATTGCCTTTCTTTAAATTTGGAATGAAAACTGACCTTTTCCAGTCCTGTGGCCTCTGCTGAGTTTTACAAATTTGCTAGCATATTGAGTGCTGCACTTGCACAGCATCATCTTTCAGGATTTGAAATAGCTCAACTGAATTCTATCACCTCCACTAGCTTTGTCCATAGTGATGCTTCCTAAAGCCCACTTGACTTCACATTCCAGGATGTCTGGCTCTAGGTAAGTGATCACACCATCATGATTATCTGGGTCATGGAGATCTTTTTTGTACAGTTCTTCTGTTTATTTTTGCCACCTCTTCTTAATATCTTCTGCTTCTGTTAGGACCCTATCATTTCTGACCTTTATTGAGCCCATCTTTGCATGAAATTTTCCCTTCTTGTCTCTAATTTTCTTGAAGAGATCTCTAGTCTTCCCTCATTCAATTGTTTTCCTCTATTTCTTTGCACTGATCACTGAGGAAGGCTTTCTTATCTCTCCTTGCTATTCTTTGGAACTCTGCATTCAGATGGGTATATATCTTTCCTTTTCTCCTTTGCCTTTTGGCTTCTCTTCTTTTCTCAGCTATCTGCAAGGCCTTCTCAGACAACCATCTGTCTTTTTGCATTTCTATTCCCATGATCTTAGGAACACAGTATTTCTGACTCAGTCATCTAGGCAGACCAGATTTGAGCAGGAGGAAAGAGACAATGCTGGTGGAAAGAAATTTCAATACACTTTTTACAAGTTGTAGCAGGATAAAAGGTAAGTAAGATGCATCCCTGGTCCCAGAAAATTTCAGTTTCATTGAAAGCCTAACGCACTTGTTGGTCCTGCACAGTTGATTCTTCCCAATGCCCTGAATCAGTTCACAGCAATTTGGTATCCATTAGAGATGGTGAAGGACAGGGAAGCCTGGCATGCTGCAGCCCATGGGATGGCAAGTGTTGGACATGACTGAGCAACTGAACAACAATCCTTTTTAAAACTACATGGAAAATTACCAAATTTGGAGACAGCTAGGGTGTCCTTCAGTAGGTAAGAGATAATTGGAGCACATCCATAGAATGGAATATTACTCAGTACTAACAAGAGATGAGCTATCGAGCTATGAAAAGACATGGAGAGGTATTAAATGCATATTACTAAGTGAAAGAAGCAAATCTGAAAAGGCTACATACTGTGTGACTCCAAATACATAGCATTCTGGAAAAGGCAAAACTAGAGGACAGTAGAGAGATCAGTGATTGCCAGGACTTAGGCAGTAGGGAGGGGTGAGTCAGCAGAGTACAGAGCAATTATTTCCATGCTAAATATAATCTTATTGTGAAATCTTGTAGGACATAATTTGGACAGACTGGTAATACATCAAACTGCTCAGTATTTATTTAATAGAAGGAGCTCAGCACTATGGATGAGACTTCTATTACTAAATTAGTTTAGTAGTTATCATGAAACAATCCAAACAAAGCAAAACCATAAGACAGAGGTATAAATTTGCCCTCAAAATACTATTACTATACTGAACATTTCAATTTTTTTGACTATAGGGACAAAATAATGATTCAAGACTGTACTACATTATTGATTTTGAGAGCCAATAAGATTATTTTTCTTAAAAATTTTATTTTATATTGGATTATAGTTGATTAAAAATGTTGTGCTAGTTTCAGGTGTACAGCAAAATGATTCAGTTATACATATACATGTATCTATTCTTTTCCAAATTCCTTTCCCATTTAGGTTATTATAGAATATTGAGCAGAATTCCCTGTTATACAGTAGGTCTTAGCGAGTTATACATTAAATATAGCTCCGTATACATGTCAGTCCCAAACTCCCAATCTATCCCTCTCCTGGACTCTTCCTCTCCCCACCCTTGCTTAATCATAAGTTCATTCTCCAAGTCTGTTTCTATTTTGTAAATAAGTTCATTTGTTTCACTATTTTTAGATTCCCCATATAAACTATATCATATGATTTTTAAAGCAATGAAATTATTCCATATGATACTATAATAACATATGTCAAAACCCAGAGAATGTATATCAAGAGTGAACCCTAATGTAAACTACACACTTGGGTGAAAGGGACAGGTCAGTGTGGGTTCTTGTAACAAATGTACCACTCTAAGGCAGAATGTTGGTGGTGGAGGAGGTGATGTGTGTGCTGGAGCAAGGGGTACATGGGAACTCTGCATACGTTCTGCTCAGTTTTTCTGTGAACCTAAAACTGCTCTAAAGAAAAGGGTCAGTTAAAAAACAATCAAAACTTCACAAAAAAACATTGCTTTAAGACAAGTATTACATGGCTCCTTTTAGTTATTGAACTCTTTTTTTTTTCT
>SJYC01126886.1:0-12955 GCA_006408675.1 Madoqua kirkii
CTTTTGAATATGCTATTTAGGTTGGTCATAACTTTCCTTTCAAGGAGTAAGCATCTTTTAACTTCATGGCCGCAATCACTATCTGCAGTAATTTTGGAGCCCCCCAAAATAAAATCTGACACAAATTACTAGTCATGAATTTGAATCAGTAAAGAAAACCCCCAACAAACATAAGTCCACCTCCAGATGGCTATACAGGGAAATTCTTCCAAACATTTAAAGAACTCATACATATCCTTCTCAAAATTATTCCCCCAAAATGGAAAGGCAAGAATGCCCCAAACTAGAGCAAATAATTTTAAAATCTGGATGAAGACGCAAAAGACCCTGAAGAGCCAAAGTAATCCTAAGAAAGAAGAAAAAACTTGAAGCATTGTGTTCCCAGACTTGCATTGTTCTACAAAACTTTAGAAATCAGAATAGTAAGGTACTGGCAGATTAATGGAACAGAGTAGAGTGCCCACAAGTAAACCCATACTCATATTATCAGTTAATCTACAACAATGGAGGGGAAAATATACAATGGGAAAAAGATGGCCTCTTCAAGAGGCCATCTTGTGAAACTGGACAGCCACATGCAAAGGAATGGAACTGGACCACTTTCTTACACCACGTACAAAAAATAAATTCAAAATGGATTATACACTTAACTGTAAGATGTGAAACCATAAAACTCCTAGAAGAAAACATAGGCAGTAATCTCTTTGACATCAGTCTTAGAAATTTTTTTTTGATATATCTTCTCAGAAGGGAAACAAAAACAAACAAATGAGATGACACCATCCTAAAAATCTTCTGTATAGAGAAAGAAATCAACAACAAAACAGTAAAGCATCCTATTGAATGGGAGAATATATCTGCAAGTAATATATTTGATAAGGTGTTGACATCCAAAATATATAAAAACTCACATAATATCAAAAAAAAACCTCAATTTAAAAAGAAGCAGAGGACCTAAAGAGACATTTTTTCAAACAAGACATACAAATGGCCAAAAGGCAAATGAAAATATGTACAAATTCACAATCACCAGGAAAAAGCAAATCAAAACCAAAATGAGATACCATCTCACATCTGTCAGACTAGCTACTAACAAAAAAAAAGCAAGAAACAATAAGTGTTAGTGAGGATGTGGTGAAAAAGGAACCTTCCTACACTGTTGCTAAGAGTGTAAATTGGTACTGCCTCTCCTGAAAACAGTATGGAAGTTTTTCAGAAAACTAAAAATACAGCTATACCATATGATCCAACATTTCCGCTTCTGGGTATTTATGCAAAGAATTAAAAACACTAGTTCAAAAAGATATGTGTACCCTTATATTCATTGCAGTACTATGTACAATAGCCAAGATATACAAGCAACTTAACTATCTATAGACAGATGAATGAGCAAAGAGGACATGTCAAATGCACACACACATTCACACAGAGAGAAATAATACTCAGCGATAAAATAGAAGGAAATCTCACCATTTGTGGCAACATAGGTGAATCTGGAGAGTATTATGCTAAGTGAAATAGGTCAGACAGAGAAAAATAAATACTATATGATTTCACTATATATGGAAACCAAAATGAATGAATAAATCAAAACAGAAACAACTCATAGATACAACACAGAGCAAGCTGGTAGCTGCCAGAAGGGAGGGGTATGGGGAAGGAAACTAAATAGGTAAAGGGGATTAGGAGATACAACCTCCAGCTATAAAATAAAGTCATGAGGATGTAATGTACAGCATAGGGAATAGAGTCAATAATAGTTAACAGCTTTGTATGGTGACAGATGGTAACTAGATCTTTGTGATGATTATTTCATAATGTGTAAAAATATTAAATCACTATGCTGTACACTTGAAACTAATATTGTATGTTAATTGTGAGTCAATTAAAAATAATATAGATCAGTTGATTTGCATAGGATCTCTATTGATTCATTAATTAAAATTTTTTTCTGGAGAGCAAAGAATTGGAAACTTCCACATCTTAGAAAAGGACTTACATGTTACCTCTCATGAAAGCCACTTACTTTCTCAAGAACAAACCCTAAAATATAACAGTCTTTTGTCCCTCAGTTGGATTTTATACCCTGGACCATATACTAATTCAGGTTGTGTAAGGTACGAGGAAGGCAATTGTGAATGAGAAGAAGGTAGGAAGAGAAAGTTTGTGCTCTATCACAGAAGAACTCAGACTTTTCCATTAATTTTAGCAAAGAGTATACTTAGCAGTCCAGAGTCAGGATACTGATTACCATAAGGCTCTCAATGACAGCAAAGCCTTGGAAAGATAGGTATTACCAGGACAAACTAAATTATAAGATTCATAATTTGGGGAAATTAGATTTCAATAGAGTATATATGTGTAAATATATACATTATGTGAATATATACATTTAAAATTTCCGATGATAAATGGAATCTAATTTTCCCAAATTATGAATCTTGTAGTTTGTTCTGATAATACCTATCTTTTAACTGAGTGAGCTTCTGTAAGCACCACTATGTCTATAAAAGTGATCTTCTTATAGAAGGACCTGCATCCCTGGATGCCTTCAGAGGTTTTCCAAGGCTTTGCTCATTTAACTTATACACAGAGAACATCATGAGAAATGCTGGGCTGGAAGAAGCACAAGCACTTTCTGTGCCTTATATGATTTTGCTTCTGTCAAAAGGAGATTTAATATTTACCAATCTTCTTTAAAGAATTTTTATACTCATGTATTTCTTAGAGGAAATCATGCATTCCAGATGGCTGGAATCAAGATTGCTGGGAGAAATATCAATAACCTCAGATATGCAGATGACACCACCCTATGGCAGAAAGTGAAGAGGAGCTAAAAAGCCTCTTGATGAAAGTAAAAGAGGAGAGTGAAAAAGTTGGCTTAAAGCTCAACATTCAGAAAATGAAGATCATGGCATCTGATCCCATCACTTCATGGGAAATAGATGGGGAAACAGCGGAAACACTGTCAGACTTTATTTTGGAGGGGGGCTCCAGAATCACTGCAGATGGTGACTGCAGCCATGAAATTAGAAGACGCTTACTTGCTGGGAGAAATATCAATAACCTCAGATATGCAGATGACACCACCCTATGGCAGAAAGTGAAGAGGAGCTAAAAAGCCTCTTGATGAAAGTAAAAGAGGAGAGTGAAAAAGTTGGCTTAAAGCTCAACATTCAGAAAATGAAGATCATGGCATCTGATCCCATCACTTCATGGGAAATAGATGGGGAAACAGCGGAAACACTGTCAGACTTTATTTTGGAGGGGGGCTCCAGAATCACTGCAGATGGTGACTGCAGCCATGAAATTAGAAGACGCTTACTCCTTGAAAGAAAAGGTATGACCAACCTAGATAGCATATTCAAAAGCAGAGACATTACTTTGCTGACTAAGGTTCGTCTAGTCGAGGCTATGGTTTTTCCAGTGGTCATGTATGGATGTGAGAGTTGGACTGTGAAGAAGGCAGAGCACTGAAGAATTGATGCTTTTGAACTGTGGTGTTGGAGAAGACTCTTGAGAGTCCCTTGGACTGCAAGAAGATCCAACCAGTCCATTCTGAAGGATATCAGCCCTAGGATTTCTTTGGAAGGAATGATGCTAAAGCTGAAACTCCAGTACTTTGGCCACCTCAGGCGAAGAGTTGACTCATCGGAAAAGACTGATGCTGGGAGGGATTGGGGGCAGGAGGAGAAGGGGACAACAGAGGATGAGATGGCTGGATGGCATCACTGACTTGATGGACGTGAGTCTGAGTAAACTCTGAGGGATGGCAATGAACAGGGAGGCCTGGCATGCTGCGATTCATGGGGTCGCAAAGAGTCGGACATGACTGAGCGACTGAACTGAACTGAACTATGGAAAATATTACGAAGGCTCCTCAAATAGAACTACCATGTGATCCAGGAATTCCATTTCTAAGTATTTATCTAAAGGAACTAGAAACACTATAAAAAGATAAATGCACCTCGTGGTCACTGAAGCATTTTTTACAATCATCAGGTCATGGAAGCTATCTAAGTCTGCATCAGTAGATAAGTGGATAAATGAAACCACATTTCTTTTATACACATGCATGTGTGTATGCACACACACACACACACACACACACACACGGAATATTATTCAACTATAAAAAATAATGAAATCATGTGCCTGTACCACCATGGATAAACCTTGACGGTATTATGCTAAATGAATAAGACAGAGAAAGGCAAGTACTGTATGATCTCACTTATTTGTGAGGTCTGAAAATAAACAAAATGCAAACTCCTACATAAAGAGAACAGATTGATGCTTGCTAGAGTTAATGAAGTAGAGAGTGGGTGAAATTGATAAAAGTGGTCAAAAGGTACAGACTTCCAGTTATAAAATAAGCAATTTATGCAGAATTAATGCATTGATACAATATGATAACTGGGATTCCCAGGTGGTTCAGTGGTAAAGAAACTGTCTGCCAAGAAGACGTTGGTTTGAGGCATGGGTTGGGAAGATTCCCTGGAGAAGGAAATGGCAACTTGTTCCAGTAATCTTGCCCAAAAATTCCATGGATAGAGGAGCTAGGCGGGCTACAGTTCACAGGTAGCAAATAGTCAGACACAACTGAGCGATTAAGCACAAGTATTCCACCTAGCATAATATCCTGAAGGTTCATCCACATGTGTACCATGTGTCAGAATTTCCTCCTTTTTTCAGTCTGAATAACACTGCATTGTATGTATATACACATTTTGCTTATTTATTCATCCATCAAGGGATATCTTAGTTACATCCACACATCCATGAACAATGCTGCTGTGAACATAGGAGTACAACCATCTCCTCAAGACTCTGCTTTCAATTCTTCTGGGAAGAAACTCAGAAGTGGGATTGCTGAATCATACAGTGATTATATATCTTTAATTTCTTAAAGAATGACCTGGTTGTTTTCTATAGCAGCTGCACCATTTTACATCTGCACTAACAGTATACAATGATTCCCATTTCCCCACATCCTCACCAATACTTATTATTGTCTGAGCTCTGAGTATTTGTTTTTTTTTCCCCAGTAGTCCATCATCCTAATGAATGCAAAGTGGCCAAGTAGCTAGAATCTTATCTGACTGCCTGTAGTATCTTACTGATCCTCTTCTAAATAATAAGTTAAAAATATAATGTTTGCTCACTTTGTAGGAGGACAATGTTTTTATTTTTTTCAAATTTTTTCTTTTGGATAAGCTGGGTCTTAGTTGCCACACATAAGATCTTTAGTTGTGACATGTGGGATCTTTTAGCTGTGGAAAATGGGATCTGGTTTCCTAACCAGGAACTCAAACCCAAGCCCCCTGCACTGTGAGTGTAGAATCTTAGCCACTGGGCCACAAAGAAAGTCCTTGTTTTTACTTTTTGTTTTTGAAAGTTATCTTTTAAAAAGCTGTTAAACTGATGCTTTTAAACTGTGCTGCTGGAGAAAATTCTTGAGAGTCCTTCAGATAGCAAAGAGAGTCAACCAGTCTATCCTAAAGGAAATCAACCTTGAATATTCACTGGAAGGACTAATGCCAATGCTGAAGTTCCAATACTTTGGCCACCTGATGCAAAGAGCTGACTCACTGGAAAAGACCCTGATGCTGGGAAACATTGAAGGCAGGGGGAGAAGGAGATAACGGAGGATGAGATGGTTGGATGGCATCATCGATTCAATGGACATGAGTTTGAGCAAGCTTCAGGAGATGGTGAAAGACAGGGAATCCTGGAGTGCTGCAGTCCAAGGGGTGCAAAGAGCTGGATACGACTAAGCAACAAACAATAATATAAGACAAGAAGTCTAGAATGTTTTCTAAAAGTGAGATATATTTCAGCATGTTTATTTGCTAATAGCCATGATGCAATAAAGAGAGAAATGTCTGATGCCAGAAAAGAGTGTAACAGCAACAGCAAAGTACAGAAACAGAACTGAATTCAGAGAACCTTAGAATCACATATGATTTATTCATTGCAATTGGAAGAGAAGCAGAATATTCACATAAAATGTAGAGAGACTCTTTCACTTGGTTGTAGGAGCATGTGGAAGATAGCTTTCAAATTTGCCTTTTCATTTTATTAATCTCTACTTCTTAGCCCAAAACTCAATGTATGGTGGTGACTTAATATATATGTTTCCAGTGTGAATATAACAAAAAAATCTCACTCTACATGGAAGAGCACAGAAGGAAAGACCCATGTCTAATACCTAAACACTTTGAATATTCAACTAGTTCAACTCACAGCCTTTGTTAGCAGATTCTTAAAATGCTTTAAAATGACTCGTGTAAGTAATTTTATATTAATTTATTCAGCCAGTTTTATTGAGATATAATTGGCATACTGCATGCTGGAACTCTGTGTATAACATAATGATTTGACTTATATACATGATGAAATGACTGCCACAAGAAGTTTAGTGAATACTCAACATCTCATATAGACAGAAAGTTAGAGAAATAGAAAAACATGTTTTTCATTGTGATGAAAACTCTTAGGATTCACTCTCCTAGCAACTTTCATATATAACATACAGCAGGGTTTATTGTGCTCATATTGTACACCACATCCCCAGAATCTTCATCTTATAATTAGAAGTTTGTACCTTCTGACTGCCTTCATCTAATGTACTCACACCTACTCCTGATCTCTTTTTCTCATGGAAAATTCTTAAAGACATAGGAATACCAGACTACCTTACCTGTCCCTGAGAAACCTGTATGCAGGTCAAGAAGTAACAGAACCAGACATGGAACAATGGAGTGGTTCAAAATTGGGAAAGGAGTATGCCAAGGCTATATATTGTCACCCTGTTTATTTAACTTATATGCAGAGTACATCATGCAAAATGCTGGGCTGGATGAATCACAAGCTGGAATCAGGATTTCTGGGAGAAATATCAACAACCTCAGACATGCAGATTGAGGAAAGGAGGAGAAGGGGACGGCAGAGGATGAGATGGTTGGATGGTATCACTGGCTCAATGGACATGGGTTTGGGTGGACTCCAGGAGCTACTGATGGACAGGGAAGCCTGGTGTGCTGCAGGCATGGGGTCACAAAGAGTCAGACATGACTGAGAGACTTAAATGAACTGAACTGAACATGGAAAATCATTTTAAAATCACATTCTTTACCATATCCTTTAGTAATCAAAGGTAAATGAGCTTTGCAGCAATGCTGATCTGTCTGCAATGTGACAACTCTTTGATAGAAAACAGACAAACTAATGAGAGGAAGCTAAATAGGGATATTGTTTACTGGGCTCTGCTGACTTACTGCTGGCAAGCAGGTGAACCCTATCTAAGTGATAGGGAATAAAGAAAACATTATGCTTGCCCTCAGATAAGCAGAATATAATTTAAAACAAAACAAAATAGCTGACTCTTATTTAGAACTCACCAGGCCTCAGAAGTAGAGTCCAGGATGTATCCTGAGACGGTAAATGCATAAAGAACATGCCTGGTAAGCACACTAATTGATATTGAGTGGCAGTCTCACTGTGGGGGAGAAGATAGCTGTGTGCTTATTAGCATAAACAACACATTCCAGGGCTCCAAACTATGCAACTTCCCACACTGACCCAGCTGACCCCAATGCTGAATGAGCTAGTCAGCATCTGAGAATACAGTGAAAAGTTACATAGATGCCAAAGGTAGAAAGAGTTCAGCTGTCTCTCCCTTTAGTTCAGTTCAACAAACCTTAACACCTTACACTGAAAAAAAAAAAAAAAAACACTGTAAACAGAAAGTAGGTCCAAAGAACAGTAAAATGGATACTCTGCTGCCTTCCTCTTTATTGATATTATTGTTAACTTTTTTTTCTTAGACTAGAATTTAAACTAAGAAAAAGGACTTACTTGTTATTACTTAATCCTAGATCATGGAAATAACAATATCTGAATTCACTAAACATTTAAATTATGTCTTACTAACAGATTGTTGCTGTTAAGTTGCTAAGTCATGTCTGACTCTTTTGCAACCCCATAAACTGTAGCCTGCCAGGCTCCTCTGTCCATGAGATTTCCCAAGCAAGAATACTGGAGTGGATTGCCATTTCCTTCTCCTGAGGATCTTCCCAACCCAGGGATGAAACCCAAGTCTCCTGCAGCTCCTGTACTGGCAGATGGATTTTTTTTTACCACTGAGCCACCTGGGAAGCCCCTTACTAATGGATACACATTGCTATATAGTAAATAAACAACCTACTGTATAGCACAGGAAACTGTATTCAATATCTTGTAATAATGTATAATGGAAACAACTTGGAAAAGGGTGTGTGTGTGTGTGTGTGTGTGTATGTGTGTGTGTGTGTGTATCTGAATCACTTTGCTATACACCTGAAACACCTGTCCACCTATAAATCTAGACTTCTAGCAATTGTGACCTAAATTATGAGCAATGACACCTCCTACCACAGCACACTCAGGAACTAGGAAGGCTAAATCTGGTCTCAATCTGTCCCTCGTCCTCTCCATTTCCACCAGCTTGCCTTTTCTTTCTTCCATGGTCACGGGTATGCATATGGTTCCCCAGAGATTTATGGATTCTCCCTGCTTTCCAATAATCTTGCATTATTAAACCTTTATATCTACCATCCCTGTGTTCCTCTTTCTTCTAAACTTGTTAGTTCCTCTTCCGTGGTCTCTCTCTCTCCCCCTATCCTATCTGCTCTCCTTGATGTGCAAAATCATTCCCTTGACACCTTCAACACATATTTATGAAGCATACTTGGCTGGCTTTGTGAGTTGTGCTACACTGTAGATTTTCTCCTGCTTTCCCATATTTATTCTTCCAGAGTGCTTTTTCATACCCCATCTTACTGCGGTTATGCTTGCTTCTCCTCTACTCCAAGAAATCCTATGGCTTAGTCTGGAAAAAACTGAGTTCATGAGCAGATACCTGCAGAAAAGTCATGTCTCCAGAACATTCAACAAGCCTGAAATCAGCCTGCCTCTCTCTTCTTGCCCTCTCTGCTCCTCTGTTTTTCTTTCTGTCCCTGAGCTTCTCAGTTTTCCAGAGAGATACAATGTCATTTGAAAAATCTCCCCCACAATTTCATAGGTCACCTTCTCATCCCTTTTTTCTCCCAACACATACTCTGCAAAATATCATTTTCATAGCTAGAATTAGTTGCAGGACTTTTCAGAAAAGTTTTGGGGCTTTAACATGTCTTACGAAAACTCTTGTGATGACTTAATCATAAGGGTGATATGTGAAAGTGTCATACTGATTTTAATTTTGATCCTTTATGTTTCCTCCCTACTCTGTCACTGTCACACTAATAACTGTTAAAATACCCCCAAAGACAGGCAAATAAGAAAACAAAGTCAAAAGCCAGAGGACTGTAAGTTCCCAAATGAGCAAATATTGCCCATATTTGAGAAAAGTTATATTGGCTTAGCTTATAAATGTTTGAGCATTATGACAATCTCCAGAGGAAAGAAAAAGATAACCTTTGACCATAAAAATGAGATACTTTGTTCGTGATGTCAACAGGCTGTTATTGCAATTTTTAAAGATTAACACCTTCCTCTCCAGGTTGATTTTATTTAGGAAAAACCACAAATGTATTGATCTGTGAATGAAACATGTTTCAAGCATCATATGTTGTGATATCAAGTATAAAATCTGTTTAGATGCACTTGTTTCAGTTCAGTTCAGTTCAGTCACTCAGTCGTGTCCGACTCTTTGTGACCCCATGAATCGCAGCACGCCAGGCCTCCCTGTTCATTACCATCTCTCGGAGTTCACTCAGACTCACGTCCATTGAGTTCGTGATGCCATCCAGCCATCTTATCCTCGGTCGTCCCTTTGTCCTCCTGCCCCCAATCCCTCCCAGCGTCAGAGTCTTTTCCAATGAGTCAGCTCTTCGCATGAGGTGGCCAAAGTACTGGAGTTTCAGCTTAAGCATTTTCAAAATAATTTTTAAAGAAGTTAGAAAAAAATTCTGTTCATGATCAAAAGCTGTCCTTGCTAACAAAGGGATGATGTACATGCATTTGGCATGGAAAATCTAACTAGTATGGAAAAATTTTAATAACTCATAACATAGTTAATTGCCCATTACTAAGACCTTCCCAATCTCCACTCTATCCCAGTGAGTTGTTCATATAAGCTTAATATTAATAACCAGGGGAAGTTCCCAGGTGGCTCTTCGGGTAAAGAATCCACCTGCAGTGCAGGAGACACAAGAGATGCGGGTTCAATCCCCAGGTCAGGAAGATCCCCTGGAGAAGGGCAGGGCAACCCACTCCAGTATTCTTGCCTGGAGAATCCCAGGGACAGAGAAAACTGGCAGGCTACAGTCCATAGGGTCACAGAGTCAGACACAACTGAAGCAAATGGGCTGCATTAATAGCTAGATGGCCTGGGTCAGGTGTCAGTAGTCACCTTCCTCTTATTATGCATCTTTATCAACCTCGTCATCTCATGATCGTTATCATCAAACAGTCACCATTCATTGAAGTCTCCTGTGCTCTGGGTGCTTTTAAAAACAAACCTCATTTAATTCTCGCAACAAACATTTCAAGTAGGTACTACTATCCCCTTTCCAAAGGAAACCGAGGCTTAACAAGATTAAGAAACTTGCCCAGGTCTTATACCTAAGTAGTGAGGCCAGGATTTGAAATAGGCATTGCTGCTTGCAAAATTTGATCTAACACTGTGATGCTTCCATGATGGATATGATGGCAGAATTTCTCAAGTGGTTCAGAGTCAGCAACTCCCGGGAAATTCTTATAAATATGTAGGGTGACAAATCGTAACTTTCATCAGGAATGTGAAATTACTGTGTACATTTATCTTGGTCAGAGAAGCATGAAAAATGTGTTGCCCTTAATTTGAAGTTCTGGTAATAAAATATTTTAAGATTTACAAAGAACTTTTCCATTTGAGCTTAATAGAACAGGCCAGGCACTGTTAATCTTGTTTTACAAAATGGAAGCTGAGTCTTGGAGAGGCAGAGTCAAATGACTAGGATATAGTGATATAAAGTGTAGAGCCTGTCTTTGAGTTCTAGTTATTTGCTCTTTCCAACACATTTTAAGGAAGCCCATGTTTACAAATAATGAGAGGAAGCTCCCTGGACTTTGTTCCATGATTGCTTAAATTTAAAAAAAGAGGAGAAAGAAAGCATCGTAAATCAACTTGAAATACCCACTGAGAATTTCATTCATTAAGTGGTACTAACAAACACTGCAAGAAAATTGTTCCTGGAGTTACTCAGTTCTTGTGGGTCTTTCCAGTGTTGTCTATTTTATTTCCTCCTGTTAAATAAATAAATAAAACCATCCCCTGTTATGTGACACAATGTGACTTCAAAACATATGAAACAAAGAAAATGAGAAGTTTGTAAGTAATAAAGACCATAAACCATTTACAACCGAAAAGTGTTACAGTTTTAACAGGACTATGCCTAAGCATTCTCAGAAGTCCCCTTGCACATGCCAATTTCTTCATTACAGACTATCTTACAGGATGATTTAGATATATTCCAAATATTTTTCTGTTATATACCATAAACCAAATTTGCTAAATTTTAAATATGCATTGTTAAGTTTTTTAAATTCTAGTTCATTTTTTACATTGGCAGAGAAACATTAAGGTAAGTTTTAATACACAGTTTAATTGAAAATTAGGAAATAAACACTACACATAAGACAAAGATGACTAATTCTACAAAGAGGATCCATACCTAAAATTGTGGACTTTGTTTTGTTCTGTCTGGATACCGACTTTAAACCTTCCAGTTGCTTAATTTCTAGTCATCCTTGTGCTCATTTGCTCAGTCATGTCTGACTCTTTGAGACTCCATGGAATAGAGCCTGCCAGGCTCTTCTGTCTATGGAATTTTCCAGGCAAGAGTACTAGAGTGGGTTGCAATTTCCTACTTTAGGAATCTTCCTGATCCAGGCATAGAACCCACATCTCTTGCATCTCCTACATTGGTAGGCAGATTCTTTAATGTTAGCACCACCTGGGAAGCCCTAGATCATCCTTATGTTGTGTCTGACTCTTTGTGACCCTATAGACTATAGTCTGCCAAGTTCCTCTGTCCATGAGATTCTGCAGGCAAAAATACTGGAGTGAGTTGTCATGCCCTCCTCCCAGGGCTCTTCCTGACCTAGGGATTGAACCCACATCTCTTGCATTGGCAGGCAGTTTCTTCACCATTAGCACCACCTAGGAAGCCCAAGTCATCCTTAGGCCAATCCAGTAAATGTAGAATAAATAGATTTTACTTATATGCTTAGTCATAGATTTCATACTGGACTACAGGCTACAACTGAGATGTACAAGTAACAATGAAACAGAATCAAAAGCAGAAACTTAATAAAAAGTTAATGAGCAGCATAAAAATAATAACAGTAACTTTTCAGGAGAAAAAAATAGATTAACTTGCTCTTGATACAGTCCATTAGAACACTATGAAGTCTCTCAATCATGTCCAATTCTTTGCGACCCCATGGACTGTAGCCTGCCAGGCTCCTCCATCCATGGGATTTTCCAGGCAAGAATACTGGAGTGGGTTGGGAAGTTATAAAAAAATATGAAATTTAAAATGACAACAGCTATTATGCAATCTTCTCCTATTGGATGGTATTATAAACTACCATTAATGTATGTGCCTAAAGTTGTGGTTACATAGTCAAGTGACATGGCAACCTAAATCAATTAGCCTAATGTCAGTCTATAACTCTGTCATAGAAAAATGTCACATGACTTCTCTGTTTTGACTAATCTTGCTGTATAACTGCTCTATTCTAGTTCATGCTGAATGTAGAACATAAGTAACATTAAATATGTTTATCTTCAGTTTAGTTCAGTTGCTCAGTCGTGTCTGACTCTTTGTGACCTCATGAACTGCAGCACGCTAGGCCTCCCTGTCCATCACCAACTCCCGATTCCACCCATACATGTCCATTGAGTCGGTGATGCCATCCATCTCATCCT
>SJYC01126889.1:0-15929 GCA_006408675.1 Madoqua kirkii
TTTCTATAGAGGAAATTCCCATGGTTTCCCTACATTATTGGACATTTTTATTTGTACATAAAAGGAGCAAATTCTTCCTCTGCATGCCTTCAGCCAAAGCAGCCAACACCAGCATTAGGATCAGCAAGTACAGGTCCCAGAATCCTCTTGGTGCTGAATGCAGCATCAGATAAAAGCCTGCAGTCATCACTTTGAGGACAGGACATCATTGGCTCGCCCTCCAGAGCACTCGCCAGCGGCTGAAAACTGCCATGTAGAGGTCAATGAGAGATCCAGGGCCAGGGGCCTCTTGGCCAAATCAGGGTTCACTCAAGGGTACATGCTGCTCCACAGGGCAAGCATGGTTCTAGAAAAATAGTCTTCAGACACTTCCCCCGTGCAGCTGATCCTCTTTTCTTTCAAGCACCAACATTCCTCCTCTGATTTCTGCCTCCCAGCTTAGATCCTGACAACAAACTGGTCAAACGCCGTCATGGCAAAATGCCCTCTCATAAAGACAAAGAACAACAAAATAAAACCTAACAGTGTTTGTTTTAAAGGACTTCAGAGTAAATTATGTCAACAAATTACAGCATTCCATTTACCTGTAAAAGACCTTGCTTAAATACATTTCCATCAATAAGCATGTTAAAAATCTAGCCTTTCTGAAAAATATTCCTTTTCAAAAAGTTATGAGGAGACATAAAGATTCATTTTTATTCAACTGACCCTGTTTTTCAAATTTAGTTAATCATCAGAACCATTTGGAAAGCTTATTAAAAGTCTGAATTCTTGGGCTGCCATCTAAATATCATGCATCAGAATTACTCAAGGAAATGTCTGAGAATCTGAATTTTTACTAGACTGAGGATTACTGGACAAATTTAGGCAACAGTGAATTAGGCAAGTCTTTTTTGTTTTTATTCTATGAATAGCTTTGCACCAAACCATATAGCTAATATAAAAATGAGAGGACTGAGAACTCAGATTCTGGCGTGTTAGTGACTCAGTAATGGTCAACTCTTTGCGACTCCGTGAACTGTAGCCTGCCAGCCTGCTCTGTCTATGGGATTCTCCCTCCTAGAATCCACCACTAGAGTGGGTTGCCATTCCCTTTTCCAAGGGATCTTCCTGACCCAGAGACTGAACTCGGGTCTCCTGCATTGCAGGCAGATTCTTTACCTTCTGAGCCACTGAAGGATTTGAAATTTAGTACTGGTTTTTCCAATAGTCATGTATAGATGTGAGAACTGGACCATAAAGAAAGCTAAGCACTGAAGAATTGATGCTTTTGAACTGTGGTGTTGGAGAACACTCAAGAGTCCCTTGGACTACAAGGAGATACAACCAGTCCTTCCTAAAGGAAATCAGTCCTGCCTGAATATTCACTGAAAGGACTGATGCTGAAGCCAATACTTTGGCCACCTGGTGTGAATAAATTACTCATTGGAAAAGACCCTGATGCTGGGAAAGATTGAAGGCAGCAGAAGAAGGGGATGACAGAAGATGAGACGGTTGGATGGTATCACTAACTTGATGGACATGAGTTTGAGCAAGCTCTGGGAGTTGGTTATGGACACGAAAGTCTGGTGTGCTGCAGTCCACAGGGTCATGAAGAGTTGGACATGACTGAGCAACTGAACTGAAATGAACTGAGGAGAAGTCAGACAAGAAAATAATAACAGGCAGACCTCATTTTATTGCACTTCACAGATACTGCATTTTTTTAAATTTGTTCAATTTGTGTCTCTGTGTCACATTTTGATAATTCTCATGATATTTCAAACCTTTGCATATTTGTTATGGTAACCTGTGATCTGTGATTTTGATGTTACTGCTATGCCTCACTGAAGTCTCAAATGATGGTTAGCATTCTTTTTATCAATATATATATATTTTTTGGCCATCCTACATGGTATCGAGGATCTTAGTTTCTTGGTCCAGGGAAGTACCAATAATGTAGCTTTTAATTAAGGTAAATACATTGTTTTTTAGACATAATGCTATTGTGCACTTAACAGACTACTGTATAGGGTAAACATAATCGTCAAAAGCATCAGGAGATCAGAAAATTCATGTGACTCAATTGTGCTATTTGTGTTATTGTGGTGGTCTGAAACTGAAACAATGATATCTCCAAGGTATGTTTTAAACAATAAGGCATAATAAGATAAGAAGTGTCATAAGAGTGTTCCACTAAAACAGAACTAGGAGTTTAAAGGAAGAAAATATTGCAACAGGTCATGAGGGGAGCAAGGAAGAAAAAGCTAAAGAACATATTTCATTTGAGATGGACTTTATGGAAGTGTAATCTCGATGAGAATCAGAAAATGCAAAGCCACAGAAACATAAAACTCACTAAATAATGAGACAGAGTAACAATGACTAGCTATAGCACTGGGAGTAGTCAGCATGAAGACTAGAAATTTAAACCAGTGCCCACTGAGCAGGCACTGAGAGCTTGGCAGTCTGTGTGCATGCTCCGTCGCTCAGTAGTGTCCGACTCTTTGTGACTGCATGAACTGTAGCCTGCCAGGCTCCTCTGTCCATAGGATTATCCCAGCAAGAATACTGGAGTGGGTTGCCATTTCCTCCTCTGAGGATCTTCCCCACCCAGGGATTGGACCTCTGTCTCCTGCAGTTCCTGCATTGGCAGGCAATTCTTTACCCCTGAGCCACCTGGGAAGCCACTTGGCAGTATGGTGCATATTTAACTTTATAAGAGATTGGATCATGAACCAAAACACAGAGTTCCTTGGTGATCACATGCTTTATACGGGGCTGCAGTCAGAGCCCTTAGAGAAAAAGCAGGAGGGGGAGGCTTTGACGTTTAGTGAAATTGATTATAAAGTCTGAACCTGAAAAATATGAGATGCCAGGTTTTAAAATCAATCCAAATGGCCCTCATTTAATTTTATCTATCTATTTCTTTTTATCGTGTAATTTCTACACAGGTGATAGGACTGCATGCAATTTGTGAACATTGAAAGCTCAAAATTCCAAACTCTTTGGGGATTTGCTGTTTTTGACAATGCAAATTCAGTCTAAATTAAGATTCATAGAGGCAAGTTCTGCCCACCAATACACACATCTAAATCCCCAGAAGTCAAATAGACTTTTCTATCCTCCTGCCAATAGTAAACATGTTCAAATGGTAACAGAGTGATCTTTTCTAGGCATATCTGCCTCTGAGAAAAGTGACTGATGTCTCTGCAGGCTCTATTTATGTAAATATTAATCAACAGCTTTTGATAAAGAAAAATACAGCATATGCTTAAACAAACATACACATATGGTTTTTGAAAAATGTTTTAAATACAAGCAGCTTTGCGGAAATTCTCAACATTTATTCCAAACGTTAGCAATTAAATTCTCAAAGGAAAGATTGGTCTCCATAAATGAAATAAATGCAGGGACTTTTTTTTCTTTATTTAAGTACTTGTGATTGTGCAACACAGATGTCAAGATATGTTTATACTGAGTTGGGAAAATAAGCACAGGGCTAGGGACACAGACTGAAAAGAAATCAAGAGCTAAGCAGGAAAGAGAGACTGGAAAAAACCTGTATATTATTTTCTCTTCTTTCTATTCCATTTCAGTCTGAGTGTATCAAAGCATTGCTTTCATGAGAGCTTACTGCTTGGACAACTCTACACTGAAAAGTAGGGAATTGGGAGGGAATGATAATGACTACTTGTTAAGCATCTAGTTTATGCTAGAACATCTGCTAGACTCTTTCCATCTGTTATCCTACAAAGGAGGCAACTCATATTACTCACAGAAAGATCAAAGAAATTATCCAAGGTTATAGAACCACAATAATAGTGCCCAATTCATTGGGCTATTGTAACAACAAATGGATTAAAACATGGAAAGCACTTAAAACAATGAGTGGCATGCAGTATGTAAATACATCACTACATCACTACACTACATCCTAGTAGTGATGTATGTAAATATAAGCCATCACTATTAGGCCAGGAGAAGACCAGTATCTATCTCACTTTCTTTAAAATATAACTGAAATGGAGTATTACTCAGCCATTAAAACGAATACATTTGAATCAGTTCTAATGAGGCAGATGAAACTGGAGCCTATTATACAGAGTGAGGTAAGCCAGAAAGAAAAACACCAATACAGTATACTAACGCATATATATGGAATTTAGAAAAATGGTAACGATAACCCTGTATGTGAGACAGCAAAAGAGACACAGATGTATAAAATAGTCTTTTGGACTCTGTGGAAGAGGGAGAGAGTGGGATGGTTTGGGAGAATGGCATTGAAACATGTATAGTATTATATACGAAATGAATCGCCAGTCCAGGTTTGATGCATGATACTGTATGCTTGGGGCTGGTGCACTGAGACAAGCCAGAGGGATGGTATGGGGAGGGAGGAGGGAGGGGGGTTCAGGATGGGGAACACGTGTATACCTGTGGTGGATTCATGGTGATGTATGGCAAAACCAATACAATACTGTAAAGTAATTAACCTCCAATTAAAATAAATAAATTTATATTAAAATATATATATATAACTGACCACCATTGGGACTTCCCTGGTGGTCTAGTGGTTGAGACTCCATGTTGCCAGTGCAGGGAATATGAGTCTGATCCCTGGTTGGGGGACTAAGATCCTACACACTGCTGAACAGCCAAAAAGATAAAGAAAAAAAATATATGTTATGTAAACTGCGTGTGTGTGTGTGTGTGGCTTAATGCTTCAGTCATGTCCAACTCTTTGCAACTCTATGGACTGTAGCCTGCCAGGCTCCTCTATCTGTGGGATTCTCCAAGCAAGAAAACTGGAGTGAGTTGCCATGCCTTCCTCCAGGGGATCTTCCGGACCCAGGGATAGAACCTGCATCTCTTAAGCCTTCTGCATTGGCAGGTGGGTTCTTTATCTCTAGCGCCACCTGGTTATTTCCATAAAATATGACTTAGAATGTTTTCCATTTTTGTATTCTTGTCACATTTTTAGTGTACCTGATTCATGGAAGCACCATTTCTCAGTTATTTTATATTTAGAATAATCATTATAATCTAAAATTCAGTTACAGGATATTAAAGCTCAAATATAATGGAAGGAAAGCCTCCCTATGATTTTTTAGTAAAGTGAATAAACAAATCATATGGCACCATTTACAAGTTTCACATGCTTTATTTGTATAATTGTGCAGTGTGTACCCAATCACAGAGACACATGTGTAAGAGATATGTCCATCTCTGCATGTTTAAATGTGTCACAGCCATAACAAGGCCTCTTGGGCTCCTTTCCTATGAGTGCAGAGAACAGATTTCTGAAAGCCTCAGAAAAGTTTTCCTATTGAACTCCTTTCTTTCAAAAAAATATATAGTTGTCTCTTTGAGAAAAGTTGTCTAATCTAGAGATTATCATACTAAGTAAGTAAGCCAGATGGAGAAAGAGAAATATATGATATCACTTACATGTGGAATCTTAAAAACTGATACAAATAAAGTTATCTACAATACAGAAATAGATTTACAGACATAGAAAACTTATGTTCGCCAAAGGGGAAGAGGTTGGGAGAATAAATTAAAAATTTGGATTAACAGATACACACTACTGTCCATAGAATAGATAACCAACAAGGACCTACTGTATAGCACAGAGAATTATATTCAATATCTTGTAACATCCTATAAGGTGAAAACAAATAGATAGAAAATATATATAACTGAATCACTTTGTTGTACACCTGAAACTAATACAACATGGTAAATTAACTATATTTCAATAAAAAAAGAAAGGAAAAAAGTTGTCTAGGATAACATGTAATAGGTTTATCACTTTTGTTTATAAATAAATATAAAGATATTCAAAAATGTTCCAGTTTAATTTCTAATATTTAATATATATAATATTAGTAGCTATAGGCCACAAAAAGCAAGGGACCTCTGGGGATTTTGAGTAACTTTTAAGACTGTAAAAGGGGCTACACTTCCCTGGTGGTCCCCAGTGGTTAAGATTCTTTGTTCCTAATGCAGGTGGCATGGTTTCAATCCCTGGTTGAAGAACTAAGATCCCACAGGCTACACAGCATGTCAAAAAGGAAAAACTATAAAAGGTGACTAAGACAAAAAGTTTGAGAACCGCTGTTGCAGGTGCTATTGTGTTAATTTTCATGGAAAAGCGGAGGCTTGAATCTACCCAGCCACAGCAGCACCACAGCTGATCAGACTGTAGTATGAATGGGATGTGTGTGCACCTATTTTGCATGTTGCATGCATGCCTGGTGTGGGCAATTGGGGGTGAGTGTGAAGCAAAAGTGGACATAAATCACAGCATCCCTGTATAGAGTGCATTTTATTCTATGTCCTCACCTGACAGTTTTAAGAGGTAAGTACTCTTACTATCTGCATGTGGCTTTTGAAGAAATTAACATAAAAAGAGACAGAGAACATTCAGTAATAAAAGTATAGACAATGGGGCAGAAATAATAGGCAGGAAGCCTATTTTCATCTGGAAGAGAAATGAAGGAAAGGCAGAGTAGGTGAAACAGAGCAAGTCTCAGAGGAAACAATCAAACAATAACCATCCACCACCCTCTGTTGCTGCTGCTGCTGCTGTTAAGTCACTTCAGTCATGTCCAACTCTGTGTGACCCCATAGACGGCAGCCCACCAGGCTTCCCCATCCCTGGGACTGTCCAGGCAAGAACATTCTGTTAGATCTTGAGAAACTGTCTCCATTCAAGGGCAGATCCTTCACTTGGGCTTCCCATGTGAAGCTAGTGGTAGACAACCCACCTGCCAATGCAAAAAACTTAAGACACAAGGTTAGGCCCCTGGGTCCAGAAGATTCCCTGGAGGAGTGCATGGCAACCCACTCTAGTATTCCTGCCTGGAGAATCCCATGGACAGAGGAGCCTGTCCTATCAGGTCTCACAGAGTTGGACACTATGAAGCAACTTAGCACACACTCATATGTAGAGATATTTATAATCTACCTCTCCCAGTGTTTTGTAAGGATCAAAACAAATGCAAATGTTTATAGAACTTCTCTTTGAGCTTTAAAGTCCAGAAATAATAAATAAGATCATATTGTGCATATTCAGAAATCACTGTATATGTACACATGTGAGTATTTTAAGATTGATTATTCAGTTTAGATGGAATTTCAACTTATTAGCTTGATAATTTCTTAATATTAAGCACAATATTTTTGTGTGGTTTTTTGGCTTTTTCCTACCTTGAGTTCTTAGTCCAATTAATTTGAAATCATGAGATGTGTTAAGCTCATTGTTGCCAATGTGTTTAAATAACACTGATAATTATTGGCATTTTCATAAATTCTACAACTATTTGCTCTTCAAATGACTAGAAAAAAGTCTCAATCACAGAGCTTTTCAGAAAGCCAAGATCCCTCTTGGGAGCTATCATGAGAAGAAGGCCAGAAAAAAAAAATGCTTTCTAAATTTCCCTTGTGGCTTGTTGATTTAAGGATTATTTTGTGAAATGGAGTTGGCTATAGTTTACTTTTTTTCATGTGTGTGTGAAGTCAAGCACCAGCAATCTGTTTGCAAATGGAATGTTACCAAGCTTCTTTCAGGCTTTGACCGAGGACATTCATCTCACCATGTCTTTCAGCAACCACAGCAAGAGTGTCATGTTACCAATCCTGGCAATGAGCTGGCACCAGAGCTTGTCTGAGACCTATTCAAGTGAACCCATGCAACTCCCCAAGCTGATATTAGTTTGGTTAAGCTTCAAAAGTCATGAAACTTGAAACTTCCTGCATTTCTAACACTAGCTATACAATCAAAGGCAAGTAGCTCCAATCTCTGCTCCTCTGTAAAATAATGATGTTTATTAAAGGAAATGCAATCTGCAATCTTTATGTCTGTCCCCTAAAAGGAGCATTTTGAAATTCTGAAGATAAGCACCATGGAAATGTCATTCATTAAAATCATTACATAATGTCTATCTGATATCCACAAATGGATGCGTTCAAGAAAAAAAGGCACACTCTGAACTAGCCTTGTTCCATCTTTGACATTCAATAACATCTAGAAGACAAAATTTTAAACTAGAAAACAAAAACCATATAAAGTAATACATAGAAAGGATGAAGTTTATGATATAGATCAAGTACTCTAGGAGTTTGAAAGAAGAAAATTAATTAGGCTAGAGTGGCTTGACTTGTATTAATGATAGGAAAAGAAGAAAGCAAGCAAGCAAGCTTTGAAACTTAATAGTGTTGCAGTAATGTAAAATATCTTGTTTAATTCTTTCTTTCCAATTTCACATGCTATGTACACATGTGTAGAAAAAGAGAGAGAACTCTTCTTGCCTTGCAGCTAACGTTTTCTTTGAAGCCATTACATTCAGTGCCAAAGAGAGAAGTAAAGTTGACCCTTGAACACGGTGGACAATTAATCCAAGTATAACTGGGAAAGATTGAAGGCAGGAGGAGAAGGAGACGAGAGGACTATATGGCTGGATGGCATCACCAGCTCGAAGGATGTGAGTTTGAACAAGCTCCAGGAGATGGTGAAAGACAGGAAAGCCTGGTGTGCTGCAGCCCATGGGGTTACAGAGTCGGACATGACTCGGCAACTGAACTTAACTCACACTTGGCCCTTTGTTTCCTCAGATTCAACCAACCATTCAACAGATCGTGTGGTACTAAACATTTATTACTGAAAAATATCCCTATATGAGTGAAACCATACAGTTCAAAATCATCTTTTTCAAGGGTCATCTGTATGCTCCTTTTTGCAGATACACACATCATTCCAAATTTTATTCCTGAGAAGATATCTCAAAGTTCTTGTGAGCCACATGTATTCAGTGTCACTAGAAACAGAAGAATCAAAAGTTCAGACTTTTCTTCCCCTGTAACTAAGCCTTGTAGTTTCCTTCCTCTGTAGGTTTTCCCAAACATGGTTCCTATGGTAAAATCTGAGACTTTGAACTTATTATTAGTCTCACAAGAATTTATGCCAGAGCTACCATTCCCTAAATGAAAGCATAGAAACAAGAAACAACTCCTTGAACTAAACACAAACAATTGCACAAAGAGATAAATGTGGCTCAGATGGTAAAGCATCTACCTGCAATGCAGGAGACCTGGGTTTAATTGCTGGGTTGGGAAGATCTCCTGCAGAAGGGAATGGCAACCCACTCCAGTATTCTTGCCTGGAGAATCCCAAAGACAGAGAAGCCTGGCAGGCTACAGCTGTGGAGTCAGCAAAGAGTCAGACACGAGCAACACTTTCACTTTTTTTCTCATAAATATTTTTAGAGGAAAATTTTTAAATGAACATAAACCTGGTGGCTCAGAGGGTAAAGTATCTCCCTGCAAAGCGGGAGACCCAGATTCAATCCCTGGGTTGGGAAGATCCCCTGGGGAAGGAAATGGCAACACACTCCAGTATTCTTGCCTGGAAAATCCCATAGACAGAGGAGCCTGGTAGGCGACAGTCCATGGGGCTGCAAAGAGTTGGACACGACTGAGCTACTTCACTTCACTTTAAAGAGGAAAAAACATAGAAGAGTATTTTGTATGATAATGAAGGTGAAAATATTTCAAAGCATTACTGATATGGAAGATGTTATTGAGTAATTCTCGGCACAGTTTCTTAAAAATAGAATTCAGAATATCTAAAAATGTGTATAAATAAAAACTATCTAATAAAGCCCTAAGAATATTTGACTTTCTCTAAGCAGATGAGTGAATTGTGGAACTTCTACCTAATTTCTGCTGCTGCATTTCAGGATTCGAGCAAGAAAAGCAAATACATATGCAGTTTTTGGACCTAGTGATGTGTTGTTATTCAGTCGCTCAATTGTGTCTGACTCTTTGTGACTCTTTGCAGTCCCATGGACTGCAGCATGCCAGGCTTCCCTGTCCTTCACTCTCTCCCGGAGTTTGCTCAAACTCATGTCAATTGAGTTGGTGATGCCATCCAACCATCTCAACCTGTCATTCCCTTCTCCTGGACCTTGTCTTTATATGGGCTTCAGTGATATAAGATGGCATTCACCCTGTTCTACATGATCACTGTTGGACCTAAATACTACACCTAAGATCTTCAAACACGTGCTATTGAAAACTTTAAAGAATAGGTCTTGTAAGCATTACATAGTATTTATATGTTTATACAAAGATATATCATAACAATTACACAGAAATGAACACAGTCATGAAGAGCATTTATGTAGGTTAACTATAATTTTACTATAAAGCATGAGGTTTTACATGGAAGCAGAGACCCTTAAACCAATGATAAGTACTGCTGGTTAGTTGACTCAGTCACTCATCCACGAAGCAGTTATCAGGGACTTCTCTAGTGGTCTAGTGGTTAAGAATCTGCCTCACAATGCAGGGGACATGGGTTTAATCCTTGGTCAGGGAACTAAGATCCCACATGCTGCAGGGCAGCTAAGCCTGTGAACTGCAACTACTGAGGTCAAGGGCCTACACCACAGCTAGAGAGAGGCCATGCACCTAGAGAAACCAGAGCCCACACACTGCAATGAAGATCCTGCGTGCTACAGCTAAGACCTGATGCAGCCAAACGAATAAATGCAAAAAAAAAAATCAGTTGTGGAGTTACCTTATGCCAGGCACAGCATTAATTATATGAATAAGATGTGAGTATATAAGATTTGATCCTGTTTTCAACTCACAGTGAGTGGGGCTGACAAACATCTTGAAAAGGCTAAGAGAATGCATAACAAATTCAAATTCAAAACACTGCACAGTGACAGAGGAAGTAGTAGCCAACTGGGCCCACAAGTCAGGGGTGATGACGGTGCAGAGCCTTGCAAAAAAAGAAAAAGTACGTATTTCACAATGGGCACAGTGGGGACAGAGAATGCAAGCATAGGAAGCAGCCCTTGTGAACACATGGAGTCATGAAAGGGTGTGTGGGCTGTTCAATATGACATGTGGTTTAGAAGGCCTGGTGCACAGAGCATGCACAGGTGAGTGGCAGGAAGAGAGGCTGGGAAGGGAAGCAGAGCCGAAGCATGTATGCCGTGTTAAAGGAATCCAGGTTGCTGCCTGAAGGCACTGGGAGTAACATAATCAGATCTGTGGTTATGAAAGAGAACTTGTGGAGGCATCAGGAATGACTTCACTGGGCTAAGGGATCCCTGCAATTTGGTTTTTTTTTTAAATAATTTTCTTTATTTTTGGTTGGGCTGGGTGTTTGTTGTTGGACGGGCTTTTCTCTAGTTGGAGCTGGCAGGGGCTCCTTCCTAGGTGCAGTGCACAAGCTTCTTATTGCAGTGGCTTTTCTTGTTGTGCAGCATGGACTGTAGGGTACCCAGGCTTCAGTAGCTGTGGCTCCCAGGCTCTTGAACACAGGTTCAATAGTTGTGGCACATGGGCTTAGTTGCTCCGAGGCATACGGGATCTTTTGAGATCAGAGATCGACCCTGTGTTTCGCACATTAGTAAGCAGATTCTTTACCACTGAGCCATCAGAGAAGCCCGCTGCAATTTGCTATTATACAGGCCAAGTTCCTGACGGGAAACAAGAATGTTGTGAAGCTGACTTTAGTTAACAACTGTGACTGATGCTGCTAGCTGCCTGCGTACTATCTCTATTCCCTCTCATCACCACCGACAGAATTAGTATTTTCTTTGGAGTGGCAAGGGTCCAAATTAAAAATGCTTATCTCCTTCAAAAATCTCATTTGATGCAAAAGCCATAGGACCATAATTATGCCTGATAAGATTTAAGGGGAAGTCTACTGCAAGGAGTTTCTGTAAAATCTGTTGTTTTCCTGATTAAAAAAGATCCACGGTGAACACATGTTTTTCTGTTTAACCCTGCTCCTTCTTTCTGCCTGAAACATAAACATGATAGCTAGAGATCAAGCCATCATATCATATACTTCAAGATAAAGCCACACACAAATGATGGTAACATGGAAAGACAAAAAGAATCCAGGTCCTTAATGGTTGGAGTCCATGTACAAATCCCTGTGTCTCTCGTCCTTTGAAATCAAAGGCTTTTGCTTTAGTCTCCCAACGCTCCCTTGAGTCTCAAAAAGCTGTCTTCAGAGTTAATGATTGGGAAATGTGAAGATGTAGAAACAAAGAATGTATATTGGGCCAGGAAACTGATAACATTTAGACTATCCACCACATGGAAGAATCACCAAATTCCTAGTTTCCTGAAAGACATAGAACTCTGATAAACATTCCTAAGTTGTTTTTACAGGAAGCAGGCCCCCACTAGATGAAAAGTGCTGACTGCAAACATGGAAACCCCAGATCAACTGAAACCAGAAGGCTGACGATGCTCAAAACTTCATCTTGATGCCAACCAAACCGAGAACTGAGTACAAGTTAATGGGGCACCCTACGTCCCCTCCCTTACATTGTGTTTAGAACACTTTTCTTGAAAGCCATTAGGAAGTTCAAATTTTTTGAGCATGATCTATCAGTTGTCCTTATTTGGTACCCTGCAATTAAGAAAGAACAACAACAACATTGTGCTTCCCTTCACCAGAAACCAAAGTCAGTAGACTGATTATACTGCATGCAGGTGAGTGGATTCAAGTTTGGTTCAGTAACAGTTCAATCACTTCAAGCCATTGTACCACCTCGAGTTGCCCATCTCCAGATTTCTTTTGACATGTAAAAGCAAAATTCTGCTTCATATGGTACTGTAGTCATATTTCAATTATGTATAGTAAAAAATAATACTGACTCAGCAACAAAGGAAAATTTATGACAAAAAGAATCTTAAAAATTAAACAGTAAACAGAGAAGAGAATCTTGCTCAAGACAGAGAATGGACTAGAGAAGACCCACATTGCCTTTTGTTGTGGTTTATAGTCCCCAAAGCCTCAATCTTTGTCTTAATCAATCTCATCTTTTATTGACTTTTTAAAAGTTTAAATCCATGGTGTAATTCTTTGTATTCTATCTCGCTTTTTTTTTTTTTTTTTTTAGATTTCCTAGGATCGAGGTAGGATTAAGAGTAACCTAGGTTTCAACTTAAGGATGACCTCTATTACTACCTAAAAAGCACAAGCAAATAAATATTCAGAGTACTTGGAGGGCCCCCGTGGCAACCTAAGCAATCATTTCTCTTATACTGCTAGCTAAAAATTCCTATTAAAGGAGGTATCACTAAGATATCTTATTGAGGGGACTTCCTTGGTGGTCCACAGTTAAGAATCCACTTTGCAATGCAGGGGACACAGGTTCAATCCCTGGCTGAGGAACTAAGATCCCACATGCCAAGGGGCAACAAAGCCCATAAGCTGCTACTGAATCTGTGTGCACAACTAGAGAGTCTGTGCCACAGCAAAAGATCTCACATGAGGCAAGTAAGATCCTGCATGCTGCAACTAAGACTTGATGTAGCCAAATAATTTTTTAATTTTTAAATAAATAAAAAATATTAAAAATAAATACCTTATTGTAGCAAATTACTTTTGGTGAAAGGGCCATGAAGAGCCATAGTTGCTAGTTTTTTCTTTGTTTTCCATGTAAGAACTGAATGAACATCAGCATTCAGTTCAGTTCAGTTCAGTCACTCAATCGTGTCCAACTCTTTGTGAGCCCATGAATCACAGCATGCCAGGCCTCCCTGTCCTTCACCATCTCCCAGAGTTCATTCAGACTCATGTCCATCAAATCAGTGATGCCATCCATCCATCCTCTGTCATCCCCTTCTCCTACCCTGCCCCCAATCCCTCCCAGCATCAGAGTCTTTTCCAATGAGTCAACTCTTCACATGAGGTGGCCAAAGTACTGGAGTTTCAGCTTTAGCATCATTCCTTCCAAAGAACACCAAGGGCTGATCTCCTTTAGAATGGACTGGTTGGTTCTCCTTGCAGTCCAAGGGACTCCCAAGAGCCTTCTCCAATACCCCATCAATACACAATTTATATTTAAAACTGCTAGATCTACCAAGCGAAGCTCTGGAACCTCAATACACTGGGCAGGTCACATCTTCTCCTCCAGTCAATGTGCACAGTTCCCATTAGCATTTCTGGGCTTCTAGCCATAAAGGCAGACTACCATGTGGGTCTCACCTGTTCAGTTTCCCGGCACATCACAGGAACTGTTTTGTTATATGTGGGCTAATGCCAACACATTGTGTTGTTTCAACTAAGCAATTCCAAACATTCCCATCTGAAGCCAACCTATATAACCACTCTGGTTGCCAGATGTTCTTGTGAGGAACTGTCTCCTCAGCCTTGTCATGAACCTTGATTAAAGCAAACAAAGGGCATTCTATTTACTCCATCACCTTTATGTGGAACAATGCCCTGGCTATCGATTACAACTGGCCCACAGTTGTAAAGAATCAACATTACTATATGAAAAGTCCTAAAAACTCAGCTGAGCAAGGGCAAACATGCAATACAACTTAGCTGATTGATTTTAACTAACAGTTGGTCAGCCCAACTTAAATGGACAAATGCTTTGTGATACTACCTACATTTATTGTGGTCCAACAGTCAGTCATATCTCTTCTGGAAGGCAGGTTTTTCTCTTGGGTGAGGATGATAAATAATGAAAGAGTCACTTCCATACAATACTGCAAAAAAAGCAGAAAAGAAATATGTTATGCATAACATATTTCACCTCTCCACAGCTGCATGCTTGTTTGATTGATCCCAGATGCCAGCGAAGGCAAGGCAAAAAAAAAACAAAACCACACTGCATGTTTAAACGTCTTTTTATTTATACCTGTATAATCAATTCAATAGTCAGGATACATATTTTAAAATAAGATTTGCCATGAATACCCTCAGTCAAGTTCTATCATGGCTCAACCTTTATGATAATTAAATATGAAAAGCCTTATACTGCATCAGAATGCTGGAGTTTTCACAAATGGTATTAAAGAGTGGGGAAACAAAAAACAATGGTCAGTTTTTACACCAAAAGCTGTGCTATCTATAACCTTCCAAATCTGAAACCTTCAGAAATTAGAAAAGCTGACCTTAGTGCAGCCTTAACAATACAGGGAAATGAGATGTTCTGTGGTAAATATAGGGTTTTTAATAACACTTATTCCAGACCTGATAATGAAGACATACAAGTCTGGTGGGGTAGAGACAATGTGTAGTTCTAAAATGCTATGGGAGGCATACAGAAAGGTTTCAACTCAAATACCAGTTCTAACTGATTGGTAGTATTTCCCTAGAACCTTATGCTGAGAAAACTTTGGAGGGAGAATCTAAGATCAGAAAGGAAGAATGCAAGAATGGACTAGTAATATCTTCCACGAAGAGTGGTTAGAACATGCATCAAATATACTGTCCTACCTATGGCATGAGTTTCTGCAATCAATTGTAGTTTACATATAAAAATTACACTTCCCTGTCTCTTACTAAAGCCAAATAAATAATGTTTTAAGAGAATTTGAAGATTCTGGATTTTTTTGTTACTATCTCCTATCTATAGTTGCTAGAGCTTCCCACCCCCACCCCCAGCCATGACACCATTTCCATACCAGCATATTCATTTATTACTCTGACAAATACCCATGGTATCTTCTCCAACATAAGACTTTACTTGAAGTAAGAAATAGACAGAAGTTCATTTATCACTTAACCAGACAGAAACATCTAGAATTTATCAGAATAGAGAATGGATCCTAAGGGTGTGGGTAATCCAAATTGGATAATCAGCCCTTTTATTAAATGTTGATTTAAATTCTATTGAACATCACCTATGTTTTCATAGTGTGATAGATGAAAATCAGTTGTACTCCAGAGCAAACAACAATATTTTATTTATTTCAATAAATGTTTATTGGGTATCTAGTCATTCTCAAGCATTATTCTAAGAATTAGACAAAAGTAGAACAGTTATTGTGGTGAACTTTAAAATGAACACAACCTGGTCTCTGTCTTCAAAACCTTGTGATTTAGTAGAAGAGATCAACTATTTAACTATTTACATAAGACAATTTAATATGCACAGAATATTCAACTAATTATC
>SJYC01126890.1:0-13387 GCA_006408675.1 Madoqua kirkii
TCAAGCATTATTCTAAGAATTAGACAAAAGTAGAACAGTTATTGTGGTGAACTTTAAAATGAACACAACCTGGTCTCTGTCTTCAAAACCTTGTGATTTAGTAGAAGAGATCAACTATTTAACTATTTACATAAGACAATTTAATATGCACAGAATATTCAACTAATTATCTATGACAAATTAATATGCACAAAACAATAATGTGTACAATTTATAGCTATAGCAGAAATTATTAAATTTGAGAAAACTATTACTTTTCAAATTAAGGACTTAGAAATACTCCCAAATCCTTCTTTGAAATAAACAAAATTAATGAATCAGGAATAGAATTACTTGAAAGCTGGCTGCTTATGTCTCATTGGAGGAGACCCAAAAGGATTCTGAGCGTGCTTTACATCAAAGAAAACATGAAAGGAGTTTGGAGTTTACATGAAGCATCCTTCCACTCTGCCCTAACAATCCTCCTACCACTCCAGACATCTAAAGCCAAAGTATGCTCATCAGCTCAACATTCAAATCAAGACAGTCATCAGCAAGGTCTCCCAGATGGTTACTGTGAGAGGAAATGTCCAAAGTTTGCCAAGAGTATGAATTCAGAGGAAAAACCAGTTTACTAATTCATCAGCAATTCACTGCTGCCAACTGTATGCAAGACCGCTTACAAGGGACAAGGAATTCAAAGTTTATAGAATTTTAATTTCTGCCATCATAGTCAAGAATCTCAGGTCTGGAAAGGGAAGAAACATTTGTAAAAAAATGAGTGAAATGAATTTGAGCCTTTTCCTGACCATTTTCCCATTCCCCTCATTCCCCACAACATGTCAACTGCACAGTATCATAGAGGGTAGCAGGGGGGCTATAAAGATTTGTGGCAGTGCGTCTACAGGTACCTGAGAAGGTGAGAAATGGGGGATGGGAGGGACCCAAGTGGAAGACAGATCCATCTCAATTCGAGGGAGTATGCCTGCTGACATCTTAGGGGGCAGAGCATGGGGAGTGGAGGTCCGGAGGTGGAGGTAGCAAAATTGGATGATAAATTGGTTATACCGACTAAAGTAAATTGTTGAGAATAATGAGAACTGAGTTTCTCACTGGCAAATGCACTTACATGCATCATAAAGAAGAAGGTCTAGAAAGAGTATTCTGAAGTGCTGTTTGGAAATTAGAGGTGTTCCGGGTGGTTCTAGTGGTGAAGAACCTGCCTGCAGTGTAGGAGCTATAAGAGATACAGGTTCAATCCCAGGGAAGATCCCCTGGAGGAGGACATGGCAACCCACCCCAGTATTCTTGCCTGGAGAATTCCATGGACAGAGGAGTCCAGTGAGTTACAGTCCATGGGGTCACAAAGAGTCAGACATGACTGAAGCAACTTAACATGCATACATACAAACTCATGTATATTCATGTGTATGTATGTGTATATGTATATATACATATAATGTATATATATCCAAATTAATATAGAAATAGTATAAATATGCTTACACTTTTTAGTTTTGTCTGTTGAGAGAGCTGAGAAGCGATGGCATCTTACTAGCAATGAACACACCAAGAATTCAGATCTTAGAACCAGAACTTCTTGACTGTGTAACTGATTCCAGGATTGGGGCAGAGAAAGTGTAATACAAAGCAGGAACATATTTTGGAGCCAGAAATTAAGAAAGCATTCAAATGACGAGTACATGTCAAAAAGACACAAGAGCTTTGAATGGAGTTCCTACTGGCCACATCTGAGACATATTTGAATGTCAAAATTCATAGTAATAGATGAAAAAACAATGAATATGAATCCATGAGACTAGGCTGATTAAATTCAAAAATAAATGATGAGAGAAACTTCTTCTCTGTACTGGAATATCAACAAATAAATGTAGACTGTAAGAAAAAATTGACATTTAGCAACCATGATACTGAGCTGTATGCACGTACTGGTTGTCAATAGAGGCTTAAAGGTAGAGGTTTGATGACAACAGGATATGGGCATAATCTTAGGATATCTTCCCCACAAAGTGATTAGTAATGTACTCAGGGAGAAGTGATGACTTTACAGTGGAGAAACCTAGAAGGCACCAACATGACCAGTGTCAGCATCCCACGCAGTGCGTGTGTGCGTAGTCGCTTCAGTCATGTCTGCCTCTTTGAAACTCTATGGACTGCAGCCCCCCAGGCTCCTCTGCCCCTGGACTTCTCCAGGCAAGAATACTGAGTGGGTGGCCATGCCCTTCCATGCAGATCCCTGAAGAAACAGTCCTTATCCTCCTTTCACATCGTTTCTCAGGTTGCCACTGTCCACCCTAGTAACAGCCTGGCACCCTACTTCCCTCTAAAAAACCGATATACAACTTTACAAAGATAAAGTATGGTGGAAGAGAAATTCGTGAAACCATCACCACTTTAAGGAATGGAGCACAAATTAAATAAGCAACTGAAGTGTAGAAAAATAAATTACTTCTGCTGTACTCTTGGTGGCCTCCCTCATAGCTCAGCTGGTAAAGAATCTGCCTGCAATGCAGGAGGCCCCAGTTTGATTTCTGGATTGGGAAGATCTGCTGCAGAAGGGATAGGCTACCCATGGCGGTATTCTTGGGCTGGCTTTGTGGCTCAGCTGGTAAAGAATCTTCCCACAATGCGGGAAACCTGGGTTCGATCCCTGAGTTAGGAAGATCACCTGGAGAAGGGAAAGGCTACCCATTCCAGTACTCTGGCTGCACTCTTGAGTTTGTGACATGACAGTAGAAAGTGGGAGGATGGTGTTGGAGGGAGGTCCCCCCTGGCTTTTGAATGTCACAGTTATAAACACTTAAGAGAACAGAAAGGAAGACTTATGGCTCATATTAAATCATTTGGCAAAACATCATGAGTAAGAGTGATGTTCTTTTTCCTGACCCCACTCTCCAAGACAGGAAAAGTATTATATAGATGATGGAGAAGTAAGAGAGCCAAGAAGAAGAGTAGGACATTGGTAGGACTCAAAAAGAGACGAGGGTCCTATACATTTTCCTGAGCGAGTCCAGAGAGGAAGCAAAACCCCAGATAAGTCTGTGGGTTCAAAAACAGATTTACATCCCATCTTCCCAGGAGAGTCTTAGGGAGGTGGCAAAACCTAAAAGAGCAGTGGCTGCCGGGCATGTCTAGGCCAGTGGTTCTCATCCCCAGCTAAACGCTGATTCCATATACTCCATACTGGCTGAGGGGTAAAGAATCCACCTGCCAATGGAAGAGAAATGGGATTTGATCCTTAGGTCAGGAACATCTGTTAGAGAAGGAAATGGCAACCCACTCCAGTAGTCTTACCGGGGAAATCCCACGGGCAGAGGAGCCTGGAGGGCTACAGTCCATAGGGTCTCAGAAGAATCAGCCACAACTTAGCAACTAAGCATACACACACAGAGAGACCAGGTGGGACCTGTACCAACACTCAGATTCCTATCCAGGGCATGGTTTTCAGACTTTAACATGTACCAAAATCACCTCCAGAGTAGTCAAAAAAAAAAAAATTTGGATACTATCCAAAAAGTTCCTGATTCAGTAAATCTGGGATGTACCTAGAATTTCAGTTTCTAATCAGTCGCCAGGTAAGGCTGAATATTGCTGTTTCTGTACTGCACTCTGAGATCCCTTCCCCAAGACCTGGTAGCTTAAAGCTCCTCGGGTGATTTTTCTGTTCAAGGAGGGCTGAGAACTGCAGATCTAAGCAGATGGAGTCTTAGGCAGTCCCCCAGCCATTCCTGTTTATTGCATGAGAGAAACAGAAAGCATTCACAACGCGGGTCTAAAAGTTGCACAGCAGTAGTGGAATGATCCCCTGATTCCAAAGAAAAGAACATACCCGTGAAAATCTGCATCAATCTCTGATCAAGAACCTGGTGGAGGATAGACAGCTCAGAAGATGCCTCTGCAACCAGATGACATCAAAGTGCAGAAAGCCCAGGATTCCTTTCATACACACACAACACACTCACAACCCAGAGAGAAAGTAAGGGGGCAGTGGGACTTGCTGTTTGCTATGAGATTTATATGTTTATCACCTCGGTGGAAAAGGCACTCAAAAGAGAAATGATATTAAAGCAGAGAAAGAATTTAAAGTTAAAAGTTTACGGTCTGATTTTTTTTTAAAGTAATAGTAAGCAAGATCATTTTTCATGGCTAAAGGGCCCAGAAAGGGTATGAGAAGAGTCGGTCAAGTTTGGAATGCTGACTGAGGTTAATGGACGTGGGAACTGACCAGAGATTGTTAAAAGGATTATCAACCTCAATTGCAGGGCCAGCTGAGATTGGAAACCATACATTTGTAGTGGCATCAATTCACACAGCTGTGTGACTTTTCATCACTGGTGCTGCCAGCCATCCCACAGAAGCAGAAGGAATTGCTTATATTGATTTAAAGTTGCGGGTTTGTATAGCTAAAGGGCAAATCAATGAAAAAAAAAAAACTAAAGCTCTTGAATATGGGTCGTTTAACTATTAACTCTCATTGAAAAAGACAAGCAGTCAATTAGGTTTGAAGAAGGTCCGAAACTGGGTAGCACAAGGTGTAATACAATATATTACCAAAATAGGCAATATATTCAAATTCAGTATTGTATGGGGCAAGCACAGAAATTGTGAAGGATATAAATAGGAAGTTGGAAAAACCAGTTTAAGAACCTAATCAAGCAGTAAGAGAGCAAATTACTTAACCACAATCCACATTAAAATAATTTGAGGGCAAATCTGAATTAAGCTTCAAAAAAAAAGATATTCCTTTCTGAGACAAGAGAATAGCAACTATGGACACCCACAAAAAAGTTATTTTTACTAACCTTTTGGGGACTCATTATTCTTATATGACAAGAAAAGGAAAAATCAATTAAAAGAGGTTTGTCAAATCATAATTAAAGAATTCAAACATTATAAAATTATTTAGTATATTTAATGAAAAAAAAAAAACTAAAGCTCTTGAATATGGGTCGTTTAACTATTAACTCTCATTGAAAAAGACAAGCAGTCAATTAGGTTTGAAGAAGGTCCGAAACTGGGTAGCACAAGGTGTAATACAATATATTACCAAAATAGGCAATATATTCAAATTCAGTATTGTATGGGGCAAGCACAGAAATTGTGAAGGATATAAATAGGAAGTTGGAAAAACCAGTTTAAGAACCTAATCAAGCAGTAAGAGAGCAAATTACTTAACCACAATCCACATTAAAATAATTTGAGGGCAAATCTGAATTAAGCTTCAAAAAAAAAGATATTCCTTTCTGAGACAAGAGAATAGCAACTATGGACACCCACAAAAAAGTTATTTTTACTAACCTTTTGGGGACTCATTATTCTTATATGACAAGAAAAGGAAAAATCAATTAAAAGAGGTTTGTCAATCATAATTAAAGAATTCAAACATTATAAAATTATTTAGTATATTTGACTTAGTGCCAAATCAGACATTCCCAGAATTGTTACCTGGTGTATTTTTTAGATGCTTGCAATGATAAGCAATTATGTGCAAAACCAAAGAGGTAATTGCTTGCATGTTTATCAGCAAGCTACATTTTCCTTTTCTTACCATGAAAAATCCACTGAATTGGCATCAAACCAAAAGTTATTTGTGGTGAGTCTGAGAATGCAGCATATATGTTTGCCAAAATAGCTACATCATAATAATGCTAAATTCAATGGACCATTTATCTTATGAACTTTAAAAAAGAAGGAGATATGGCACAATAGTTTCTCCTAGTCCACCCTGAAAGAAAAAAAAAATCCCTTTAAAAGAAATCTGCTGATTGTATAATTTATTTTAAATTGGAATTGCAGAAATGAGTAAGCAACCCACTGAAATGCCCGGAAGCACTAAATGAAATTCCAGAGAGTGATTGAAAGTGTTGATCCAGATGGCGGTCAGACAGTGTTAGGGAACTCTGCTGTCAGATTAATTGTGAGTAATGGCTGAACTCTGAGAGGTTTGCACATTTGCATCAGATAAGCATCCACAATGTTGAATTCTTTCAAACTTTGTTTGAATGTACACTGAGTCATTATTTATCTTTTTTTCACTTGTTTTAATTTCTGATCTTTCCGTTTCTAAGAAGATATTAAAAAACATATATCCAGTGGCTTTTAAAGCTAGCTTTAAATCTGTAATTTATTTTATCATCATCAAACTTTTAAAACTAAGTATATTGTACATATCACCAACTATTTACTCAATTTTTTAAATTCCTCTTTTCTGCTGTCTTCTCCACCACTTTCCCTCCCTCTCTCCTTCTTTTTTCAAACTTCAATATCTACCCTCAAGCCTGCACAAGAGTTTCAGAGATGACACAGTTTGGTGGGAAGGAAAAAACAAAAATACATAAATAGAATTATTATAAATTTATAATAAGAGCTATAAAATCTTACTGGGACCACAAAAGTGCATATTGGCAGTGGAAGGATGGAGAAGATAAAAAGTCATGAATTTGCTTCAGAAATGTTGGTTATAGGTGATTTCGAAGACAAGCTGACTTTGGGAATAGTCTAAGCAAAAGAACTAAAATATGCATGAAGCCCTAAGGAGAAAAATCCCTGGGTATTTCCAAAAGTGAAAGAAGATAAAAATAGCTGGAGTCCAGTGAAAGGACAGGGGCCAGAATTTAAACTGGAGAAGCAGTCAGGGGCTAGACCCCCAGGGGCTGGAGGGATGGGAAGGGGTTTGGATCTTATTCTAAGTGCCTTAGGCAGTCACTGAAGTGAGTAAGAAGTGCAGAATAAAACAATCAGATCATATATTTGAAGATTTTTATTTTTTTTTTATTTTTTCAAAAATCACTCACTTTGGACTTCCCTGGTGGTCCAGGGGTAAATAATCTGTCTGCCAATGCAGGGGACAAGGGTTCGAATCCTAGTCTGGGAAGATCACAGGTCACAGAGCAATTAAGCCCATGCACCGCAACTACTGAGCCTGTGCACCGCAACAAGAGAAATCACTCTAATGAGAAACTTGCCACTCAGTGAAGATTAGCCCCTGCTCACCACAACTAGAGAAAGCCTGCACACAGCAACAAAGACACAGCACAGCCAAAAATAAATAAATAAACCTCAAAAAAATCACTGACTTTTAGTAGAGCATGGAGAGGAGGAAAACAAAAGTAGTAGCAAGGAGAACAATTAGGGATCAAGGAAGGTAGTCTAGATAAAAGACAAGAGCGGCCTGTACTAGGGTGGTGGCAATGGAAAGAGACATCCTGCCCCACTGCAGCGCTTAGAGTATCCAACTCGAAATTTACATCAGCAAAATAGCTTTATGTTTTGTCCCTCTTTTCTGCTCACAACCCTTTGTGTGTTGTTAGTTGCTCAGGTGTGTCCAACTCTTAGCAATCCCATAGACTGTAGCCTGCCAGTCTCCTCTATCCATGGGATTCTCCAGGCAAGAATACTGGAGTGGGTATCCATTCCCTTCTCCAGGGGATCTTTCTGACCCCAGGATCAAATCCAGGTCTCCCACATTGCAAGCAGATTCTTTATTCTCTGAGCCACCAGGGAAATTGCCCCCAAAGTGAAAATGTTAGTCACTCAGTCATGTCTGATTCTTTGCGACACCATGTACTGTAGCCCATCAGGCTCCTTTGTCCATGGAATTCTCCAGCCAAAAATATGGAGTGGGTATCCATTCCCTTCTCCAGGGGATCTTCCCAGCCCAGGGATCAAACCTAGGTCCCCTTCATTCTTAACCACCTGAGCCACCAGGGAAGCAACTCTTTATCTATCTATGATAGATAGATAGATAGATATTTTTTTAAGTATCTTACAGGATAATTGCACATTATCATTTGTTTCCAATGAACTTTTTTTCTACCTTTCCTGAAATTGTCATTTTTATGAGGAGTATTATAGGAGGGACTTTAAAGAATGATAAAAGGATGGTCAACATTTATCTTACCTGAACTGAAAATAGTCAAATTGCTTTGTATAGGGAAAATAATTGTCATTTTCGCTCACGAGAAAATGTATTATATTTATATACTCTTGTCTTTGGAACAAAATATCTGTTTATATGAATAGGCAAAATGACTTCAAGTCAACAGTATAAACCTGATTCAAATTTAAAAGTTAAACTAAGATTTGAAGTTGTTTCTGAAACAAAGTTAAAATTTACTAAGCACTGGGACTTCCCTGGTGGTCTAGTGGTTAAGACTCCATGCTTCCACTGCAAAGGGCACGGGTTCAATGCCTGATTAGGGAACTTCCTACATGCCACATAGTGTGGCCATACATAAATAATAGATAAACAAAACAAAATAAAATTTACTAAGCTTTATTCCTCTTCTCTATCATAAGATATCAGTGCTGATCTATCCAAGGGATTTTTAGCATTGTGACAGTGTTCATCTATATTTCCCAATCAGTTAAAAGAAAGAAAATTAGCATACCTAGGCATTTATAACCCTCCACTGAATTGAGATTCTTCAGTGACATTAATTATAAGTGAAATTAATGTACACAGTGTGACACAGACTAAAACTTTTCATTTCAGAGTCAAGTCCCTTGTTCATTAATTTATTTGTAGGTTTATAAAGGGCTTAGTCTCATGGCTAAAATATTTTCCTTATTAGAAAGTAAGTAAAATAGATTCTTTATCCTAAATCATCTCTGCAGACAGGCCCAAATTACTTAATAATTCTTTAGTACTCACAGGTGGGCATTTGCTCTCTGCTCTGATTCTTATCACTGGCAAAACCTTCGTGGATAGGTAGCAATTCACAATATAAATTGAATGGATATGTCAGTAAGAAGGAAAAATATAGGTCAAATGACAGTAATTAGCTAACCTTTTATAAAGGGAAGAAACTTATTTTTCTAAGGTGAAATAAAATAATTTTCCTTGGCTCTGTTGAGCAGCAGGAGGGAGGAGCTGAAATCAGTTTGGGCTAAAGGCCAATCAATAGCACTCCAGCACTCTACACAGCGCTCAAATCCATTTGATAAATCCCTCTGGGACTAAATCCCTAATTCCAAATTAGGTCTCCAAATAACTATGAATTCTTCAGCTTCTCCTAGCTGATCTGGTTAGATATTTACCCCATACTCCTCCTTCCATTTTTTTGTTTTCTTTTTCTTTTCATGTGTCATTCTTGTAATGAATATTTGAACATCAGTGTGGTGCTTACATAATTTTAAGTACCAAGCTTTTCAGAGGGAGCTGGGGCAGCCAAGCAGAACATATTATGGTCGGGGAGGGGGAAGTGCTACCATGCTGATTTACCCAGAGGATCGCCCTACATGAATGTTGCATAAATTAAATTCCATTCATCATCCTGGTTGTCTTTGTCAAAGCTGTCTCTCCTTTTGTAAACAGCAGCAGGGTTCTGAAGTGCTGGAATACTCGGGAAAGCAGAAGAGAAAGGGCAATATACGCACTTCCACAGGGCATGCAAAAAATCATTTCCTGGTGAGATGACTGAAAAAATAATAATAATTGCGCCAGAGAGACTTGTTTCATAGCATGAGAAAATGTTTTGCGGAGTGTGGATGAAAGACGTGATGAACATAGCTGGCATTATTAAACAGTGGCTCCTGAAACTGACATACTAGTTACATACAGTGTTTCTTCAGAGAAAACCCAGTGACAAATTTATCCTTGTCAATCTTTCTCTTGCCCAGTACTTATCCATCTTCCTTAGTTCTTGAAATTTGTTCTGTGTAATATCTATGTTCTATGGCTCCTTAACCCATCGTCAGTAAGAATAATACAGTCCCGCTGTGACATCAGGTATTCAGCCATAAAAGGAGTCATTTGAATAACTTCTGGCAACAAATATTAGAATGTCCTTGCTGTTTGCCAGCTAGGAGTTACCCCTGAGCCATTGATTTCCTTGGGTTTAGTATGGGTTTATTTGTGTATCTTCAAACTGCGTCACCAGAAACTGTGGGCTGTGGATTTGTAAAAAAAAAAAAGATAAGCATTCCTGACAGGCAATCAATAAGTGAGAAACTTCTGCTGCCTTAAAGGCACAATATCTTGTTGTTTATTCAACATTATTTCTGCTTCTCCCTTACTTGTATTATGAATGGAGAGATTCAAACTGGTTTTAAAAAAAAAAAGCTCTAGATTACATATTAAATATCTAATTCATGAACTCCAATACCTAAAGATTCTCTTTTCTTTACTAATTAAGCGTCATGAAATCATAAGCATGGATTAATCCTAATTAGAAAAGATTTTGTAATTAAGTTTCTTATTTTACCACTCAGAAAAAAAGAGAGAATAAGAGCTAAGTCAAAAGGGAAAATTCCTTCGAGTATCAATATTTTATAATGAGACTAGAGCATTTTAAATTATAGAAGAAATATTTATGTCCCACTGTAGAGCAACCAAAATCCAACACCAGGGCTGAGAAATGTTCTCTTATTGCAAAGAAAAATGGCATTCATGGGAGAATTCTTGTACTTTGATCACCTGCTATAAGATAGTTCTTGATCATAAACTACTACCATCGAGTAGTTTACTACCCACAAACTTCTACAGATATGAAAGCACAGAAAAACAACAGGCTCATACAAAATTTAAGTTTTTTTCAAACAAATTCCTTCCCCTATATGCTCTACCATCCACCCAGGTTCACAAGACACAAAATAAAAGGTCTCTGTCATTTCTCTCATCCTCAGGCCCCACATCCTGCTGAACAACAAACCTGTTGATTTTATCTCAATACATTTACAATGGCATACATCTCTCACAAAGATAGAGACCATCTAACTGGTTTTACTGAATCTTCACTTTCCAGCCTACAGTCTAGCCTCCACAATACAGTCATACTGATTTTTTTCAAAATGCAAACCTCAAACCATCCTTAAAAACTTTACCCACAAGTGTCTGGGGCTCCAAGGCGAGAGGACAGATAACTGCTCAGCAGTCAGATTCCATAATCAAAGGAACAACAGCAATGTCACCTAAGAATGCTTCTTCAGCAAATCTTCATACATATTGTCCCTAAGCTCCAGCCCTGCCAAGATATTAACCTTTTCCAGAGCACAGAATGGTGTTTAACATGAAAAGATGCTCATTATTGTGTGCTATGTTTGTGCTCATCGCTTCAGGCATATCCGACTCTTTGTGACCCAGTGGACTGTAACATAACCCAACATTTTCCTTCTGTCCATAGAATTTCCAAGACAAGAATACTGGAGTGGGTTGCCATGCCCTCTTCCAGATGATCTTCCTGACTCAGGGATCGAACCCACATCTCCTGCATCTCCTGCATTCCAGGCAGATTCTTTACCCTCTGAGCCACACAAATCAAAACTACAGTGAGGTTCACTTCAGACCAGTCAGAAAGTGTTCAGCACACAGCACCACGCTGTGCTTGTCTCTGCAGTCGTGTCCGACTCTTTGTGACCACATGGACTGTAGCCGGCCAGGCTCCTCTGGCCATGGAATTCTCCAAGCAAGAATACTGGGGGGCATTGCCGTTTCTTCCTCCAGGGGATGTTCCCAACACAGGGATCAAACCTCGGTTTCTTATGTCTCCTGCATTGGCAGGTGAGTTCTTTACCACTAGCACTACCTGGGAAATCCCACCAGTCAGAATGGCCATCATTAAAAAAAAAAAAAACACTACAAATAATAAATGCTGGAGAGGATGTGTAAAAAAGGGAACCTCTTGCACTGTTGGTGGGAATGTAAATTGATACACCACTATGAAGAACAATGTAGAGAGTCCTTTAAAAATTAGGAATAAAATGACTATATGACCCAGCAATCCCACTACTGGGCAAGTGCCCTGAGAAGACCATAATTCAAAAAGACACGTGTACCCCAAAGTTCACTGCAGCACTGGTTACACTATTCAGGTCATGGAAGGAACCAAGATGTCCATTAACAGATGAATGGATAGAAAAGCTGTGGTATACACATACAACAGAATATTGCTGCTGCTGCTAAGTCACTTCAGTCGTGTCCAACTCTGTGCAATACCATAGATGGCAGCCCACCAGGCTCCCCCGTCCTTGGGATTCTCCAGGCAAGAACACTGGAGGGGGTTGCCATTTCCTTCACCAATGCATGAAAGTGAAAAGTGAAAGTGAAGTCACTCAGTTGTGTCCAACTCTTCACAACCCCATGGACTGCAGCCCACCAGGCTCCTCCATCTATGGAATTTTCCAGGCAAGAGTACTGGAGTGGGGTGCCATTGCCTTCTCTGACAACAGAATATTACTCAGCCATAAAAACGAACAAATTAGAGCCAATTGAACTGACATGGATGAACCTAGAGCTTGTCATATGGAGTGAAGTCAGAAAGAAAAAAAAATATATCCTATATAAATGCATATGTATTGAATCTAGAAAAATGGTACTGATGAACTCCTTTGCAGGGCAAGAATAGAGACACAGACATAAAGAATGGACTTGTGGACTGGATGAACCTAGAGCTTGTCATATGGAGTGAAGTCAGAAAGAAAAAAAAATATATCCTATATAAATGCATATGTATTGAATCTAGAAAAATGGTACTGATGAACTCCTTTGCAGGGCAAGAATAGAGACACAGACATAAAGAATGGACTTGTGGACACAATGGGGAAAAGAGACGTTGGGATGAGTTGAGAGCAGTATTCAAATATATATAATACCATGTGAAAAACAGAGAGCTAGTGGGAAGTTGCTGTAAAATACAGGGACCCGGGCCTGGTGCTCTGTGACAACTAGAAGGGGAGGATGGGGATAGGTGGGAAGGGGGCTCAGGCAGGGAGGATATACATGTACATTTATGGTTGATTCATGTTATTGTATGGCAGAAACCAACACAATATTGTAAAGCAATTATCTTCCAATTAAACATTTAAAAAAAGAAAGGTATTTCATAGTCTTTGCTTCTAAAGGAACTCTCTACACATTTACTTTAAAACTGTTCAATCGCCCCTACCTCTTTTGGCCTTTTCTGGCTCCACCAAGGTTGGGTTACCTGATCCTAAGTGCTAGGATTTTAGGTCCTTAGGTTAAGACTCTTGTGTTTGAGCTACTATCGGCCCTTTTTATCCCCCACAAAATAGTTACTGTACAGATGTACAGCTATAATCACCACTGGACTGTTAAGTGTTTATGAAGGCTTCCCTGGTGTCTCAAATGTTAAAGGAATCTTCCTGCACTGACAAAGACCTCAGTTCAATCCCTGGGTTGGGAAGATCCTTTGGAGACAAGAATGGCAACCCACTCCAGTATTCTTGCCTGGAGAATCACATGGACAAAGGAGCCTGATGGGCTACAGTCCATGGGGTAGCAAAGAGTTGAACATAACTGAGCAACTATACAGTCAACAAAAACAAGACCAGAAGCTGTTCATGAACTCCTTATTACCAAATTCAGACTTAAATTGAAGAAAAGTAGGGAAAACTGCTAGACCATTCAGGTATGACCTAAATCAAATCC